>QANX01004095.1:22900-120716 GCA_003254975.1 Ochetophila trinervis
GCTGATTAAGTCCTTAAGCAGTCCACAATCACTATAATTATTAATTCCACAATCCAAACTATTAGATGTCAAAAAATTTAATAAAAATTTCGGCAGTGCTTGGTCTGTATTTGAAATATTTTCCAAATTATTTACATGTACCTGCATGTCTAAAACAATAATTCTATAACATTACAGTTCACCAAACTCTACCATAATTCAGTAAATTCACAGCAATACATCCATATACATAATATTCATAATATAATTATAAAGTTTGTATTACATAATATATTTCTATCCTACTGTCATTTAATACAGAGCTAGACAGTAAACTAGTAAAATTTAATTTCACTACTACTACTTCTAACTCGCTGCTCCGGCGCTTATTAATAATAGTAGCATAGCTAAGGATCCAAGAACCTACCTGAAATATTTTTAGAATTTAATGAAGGGATGAGTATTTGCATACTCAGTTAATAGAAACTAAATAGGAAAATAATATTTTCTTCCATACATAACGTATATAAAAATTTATTTATGTATACAGTTTCTTTTGAAAGTAGTTAATCTTCCAAATTTCAAAATATTCATATATTTATATAAATATATATTTAACATAATTAATATATTTGTTTATGTCAAAATGTCTTAAAATATAAAACAGCACACACAATCAATAAAACACAATATATGAAGGACATTTAGTGAAAAGCCACAAAACATATATATATGAACGCATTATATATATATCGGGCGGGTAAGCTAACCATTAAATTTTCAGTAAAAAGCCACAGACACATATGTGAATAAATCATCATATACCGAGCGGTAATAACATTTTATGGGAAAATCATTGTCCCATCGTATATTCACACAAATATATACAGTTCATAATCCCAGCTTAGCGGCATAAACCATCGTTCAAAAACCTGGCGGCATAAACCATCGCCCAAGTATAAATAATCTTCCTATTTTGGAGCATATCACATCGCCCAAGTAGTCACCAACCATATCCAATGTCAAACTTTCCTACCCGGCGGCATAATCATTTCCCAAGTAGTCATCAACTTTGTTAAACCCTATTCGACGATTTACTCATCGCCCAAGTAGTCACTAAACATAGATATCATGCATTTATGAATTCAACAAAATGATCACATTCATAAATATTTACTTTAAATTCATAATTAAAGCATTATTTTAAACACATGTATAAATATGTGTGTATTTATTCCAAAAGATATAACAAAGTAATATATATACACCATATTATGTATATATACTTGTAAAACTTATTTAATCACAAAATATATTTCTTAATCATATAATATTTGAATATATTGCCAAACCATAAAATATATGTATATATATTCATGCAATTACATATACATATATATATGTGTTCCCACTCACAGAAACACCGCATTGACGTCTATCCTCAGTTGGAAGCTCATTGTCGCTCGACCAGAGTAATTCCATTCCTCTAGTAATACAATAAAATAATATTACCAAATATTTTATTATAGTAATGTAAGTTAAACCCCTTTTTATTTCCCATTTTTATACTTATATAATTTTTCTCCTAACAACATAGGTTTATTAATTATATTATTTCCCGAATAATTTTTAAAGGTTAATACCTAAATTTTTATTCTTAACATTCTTCATAATTAATTTCCAACTAAATTTACATCATCATCCACTTAAATTTTCCAACTAAAATTATTAATTCTCAACCAAAAATAAAATCAACATTCACAATTCCTCTAAATCTCTCAATTATAATTTACCACATTAATTACAATCACAATTCTTAATCTATCACCATAATTTCATCAAAACACATCTAAAAATTCACTAATTTCACTAATTTTTCATTCTCAATCTCTAGACTACAAGGCTTATCATTATGTAATGTAAATAAGCATGGGAAACATGATTACCTTCAATTGGAGCCAAGATTTCACAATTTCTCCAAAAATCCAAAAATCCCCTTTTGTGTTCTTTTCGTCAAATTTCTAACCTAGCTCAATAATCTTTCATTCCAACACTTGAGTTTTGTAAAGGAGTAAAAGAGAAAGCTTTTGGTACAAAGATTCCGGCGAGAGGTGGCCGGAATCTTTCAATTTCCAGTGATAAGGAAAATCATTTAAACTCCAAAAACTCAAACCTAGAGTGATTTTTGATTAAAATAAACTTCACCAAAGTGTTTAAAAGTCCCTAAAACCTATGGGTAACCTATTTCTAAGGTTAATTTAAAAGATATTGAAGCTACACAAATTTTTCTCCTCTCAACAATGGTGGCCAATGCTCAAATGATGGAAAAAAAAACTGGTCTCTGTGTGAGGAAGAAGAGCTAGAGCTTAAATTTGAATTTTTGCCCAAAACTTCAAATTTTGCCCTTCACACAATAACACATAACCATTTAACTACAGTGGCAAAATGGTCATTTGGCAATTTTTATTTTATTTTATTTTTATTTTCTCATTTTCTATTTTTCTTTTTCTTTTTACACTAATTCTAATTAAAATTACTAATACATAAATTTTAACTCTAAGTTTTCTTCCCCTTGGATTAAATTTTAAAACTAACAAATTTATTTCACTAACAAATATTTTCATTATACTAGCATTAGTGTTATTAATTCAATTATTAAACAAAATTAACTCTAATTACTTTGTTAATCACTACTTAAGTTTTTAGGGTGTTACAATATTTTTATTAACATGAAAAAAATATATGTATAAGTATAAATATTTTTGTTAATTTTTCTATATTATATTTAAAAATTAATAAAAAAATACTAAAATGTCTTTTAAAATGAAAATCGATAAAACTGTATATAAATATTTCACAGTTACGTGAAACAGTATAAAAATTTGTAAACATGAAAGTCGTTCATAGTTTATAATAGTTTTTAAAAAAATTTATAAAAGTCGTAAGTTTATAAAAGTCATTTAAAAAAAATTATCAAAATCGTTCAAAATCAATCATACTTTTATAAAACTTTATAAAAATCTATAAAAATTTATTGAAATCTACAAAAAAAATTGAATTAAAAAAATCAGTCTTTTAAAATCTTAATTAAATACACCCCATTAAATTAACTTATATTTTAGTGATGATCATTACTGCTAATGATAAGTAATAAATCTCTGCTAACATATATTTATTTTTAGTAGTTTAGTTAGTTTTAATATTTTTTTTCCTTTCAGATTTTAAACTTTAATTCTATAACCAAGTTTAAGAAATTAAAAATGAACATTTAAGGTTTAATTAAAAATAAATAAATGAATCTGATCTGAGCTTTGTTGAATTTTATGTTGCTTTTTTTAAATATTAATCTATGCCCAATGACCTTCATCCTTTTTTTTTTCTTTTTTCTTGTCAGCATGGGTAGTAAATACTAAATACTTTGCTACAATATTTTTATTGTGTTAAAAATTTCAATTAAAAACTATAATGAAAACACGGGTGGTATCTTTTATTTTGAAATTAAATGAAATTATCAAATATTATCTAAATGGAATCCTGAATTATCAGTTTATTTATAACATTAATTACGCATGTGGTGAATTATATTTAGTATATTCCAAACAGAGTTATGTTTAGTATCTCACATATAAAAGAAATAGGTCAAATATCAAATTTTTTTTTCTCTATATACCATGTTATATTTTACATTTTGCATTCCAACTAAACAAAACTCCAATATCACTCTATAAAGATTGTTTCCTTGTCAAATTGGTATTATAATTATACACTTTGATAGATAAAATTGACTAAATAGCCCCAAATACATAATTTAAGATGTTTTTAGATTCTTTTATACTCTTTTTTTGGTTGCAAAAATTTTAATTTTGTCAAATTTATTAAAAAAAGTACATATAACCATTATTAATTTAATAATAAAATAATAATCTAGAAAATAATAGTTTATAACGTACAATGCAAAATATGGGATGTGGTTACTGGTTAGAGGGAAAAATAATTATAAATTCTAAACATAACTGTTGAAGGGTGATTGTCCATTTATTATTCTGGTGATAACACACCTACTTCAAACTCAAATTTAATAGTTTCAATTAATTATGCTTTGACAACTTTAAAAGAAAAAATGTTTTGACAAAATTCAAAACCTGCAATTTGACCAAATAATTGTTACAGTTGTAACTTGACCAACTTGATCAACTAAGTTCCATGACTTTATAGCATCTTATGAATGTTTTCTGGACAAAACATATATATATGTATGTATGCATACATATATACATCTATAAAAGTTAGCAAAAAAAAAATATATACATCTATAAAGTTGGTCAATTAGGAAAATGTTTTAATATATAAAGCAGTAACGTATTAAATGCGAAAATATAAACTAATGAGTTAATACTAGAATTTTAATTGGATAAGTAAATTTTTTTTAGCACATAATTAAGTGTCTAATATAAAATATGTTTCTAATAGATTATATATATATATATATATATATATATTTACACACCAGTTAATATCAAATCTATTATTCAAGGAATTTCTAAAAAATAACTCTGGTCTTTGGTTCTCTTTAGATGATATACCCCCTCATCAGTGGGAAACTAAATTCAAAGAATTTTCCGCATGAATGGATAATCAGGTCGTCCGCCCAGATGCAAATCCCAAGCTCATCTTGATTGACTTCATGTTGAGAACTATGGGATTCCTTCGTGACTAGTGGCAATCTTTGGGAGAATACAGACAACTATAATTTCTAAACTTCTCCCCGAACCAAACCATTGAAGAGCTTCGCTTGCAGTTTCTTGGGAAAAGCCAGCCCCAGTAGCAACAAAATCGAAAAGACTACTTTGTCATGAAGTACTGCTCCTTGAAAAAAAAAGACCTTGACACTCATTACCAGAGAATGTCTAAGCTCTTCTATTCCCTCGATGGTTTTGACAGCATTGAGCTCAGACAGGTCTATATTACTTCTCTCCCGGAAGAAATTCAACCAGAGCTTGAAAGGGAGATTGCTTCATAGCAAAAAGGTCTTGTCCAAATATCTCTCAGAGAAATTCACCAAAAGGCCATGATTGCTCTTGAGAAAATTTGTAAACAGCACTCTTACTGGTCCCGTTTCATGAACAAGGATTCCAAATTCAACAAACTTTGCAGGTTGCCATATCTGCAAATCAAATGCAAAGAAAATAAATGTACTTGCATTACAAAAAAGAAAAATCACTTTCAAAAGTACTTCCCATTCTCTGAAAAGAAAAAGCGCAGGTTCCCCTTCAAAAGAAAAATCAGATTTTTCAAACGAAAAGACAGAGACTCGAAACCGAAATCTGACACCTGCTATATCTGTGGAAAGAAAGGCCACTTTGTAAAAACTTGCCTCAATAGGCAGTAGAAATCAGCCCAACTGATTCAACAGCTTCAGTCTCTCCCTCATTCCTTCAAAAATGTTGATGCTGATATTGAATCTCTATATGAAGAACAATCTTGTGATGATAAAGATACTGTCTTCGCCATTCAGGACAGTTCCTCTAAAGATTCTGACAGCTCTTATGAGCCCCTATACAAGATTGAATAGATCTATCAAGCCGATAAGCTTACTCCTCCTATTCCTAATGTTGAGATAGATCTCCTCCTCTCGAAGTACGACAATCCTATTAAGCTAATCGCTTATATGGATACTAGAGCACACAAAACCATAATGAATCCTTCTGTCATTCTCAAAGAACATTGGACAGAACACAAGGAGTACTTCAAGGCTGCTGATGATAAAATCTTCAAAGTTAATCTCATCACTAAGAAGAAGATAGGAATCAAGTTCTTCCCTGACTGTATTATTTGGATTCATGTCCTTGGGAGCAAACTTCCTGATAAGGACCTCTTAATCGGAATGGACACATATTTTCAGGCCCAGCATCTCAGAATCCTTCCTCTTGGAATCAGGTATAAGAGTCAGTTTAAATCTTATACTAGTATTTCTAAGCTGTTTTCTCTGCAATATGTCCAGGATAAATATTCTGAGATACAATCTAAACTCATTCAGCTATGTGCAAATTCCCATGATGAATTCCAAAAGAAGCATTCTTTTCCTCTATGGAAAAACAATGATTTCTTCATTCACCTCCCATTCAAGAAAAATGAAGATATCAATCCTACAAAGGCCACCCATCTGGGTATGACTCCTGCAGATCTTGCTTTGGCCAGACAAGAATGCTCTCAGCTTCTCGCCCAATGCCTCATTGAGCCCACGACGTCTGATTGGACTTGTTAAGCTTTTTATGTTGAGAAAAGATCTGAATTAATTCAGAAAAAGAAAAGACTTGTCATTGATTACAAACCTCTCGATCTCTTTTTAAAAGATGATAAGTTTCCTCTTCCAAAGATCCAGCCCATTTTTGCCCAACTTCACAAGGCAAAAATATTCTATAAATTTGATCTTAAAGCTGGATTTTGGCAAGTGGGTATTCACCCTGTTGATCGGCCAAAAACTGCTTTCTGTACCCAAACGCTAAATACCAATGGAAAGTCCTTCCATTTGGGCTGAAAGTCGCTCATTCCCTTTTTCAAAAGACCATGTTAAAAATATTTGAGTCCATCCTTGATAAGGCCCTTATTTATATTGATGATATCCTGTTGTTCTCAGAAACTTCTGAAGAACATTTGGCCTTATTACACCAATTTTATGACCTTGCTCAACAACATGGGATTATGCTCTCAGAGCAAAAAAGCTTCTTAGCCCAGCCGTCCATTGACTTTCTTGAGCTCCATATTAAAGAAGGTGTTTATCAACCTGGAGAACACTTGACAAAGGAGTTGACAAAATTTCCGGATGAAAATCTCTCAGCTAAGCAAATCCAACAATTCTTTGGAATTATTAATTATGTCAGAGATTTTATTCCTCATGTAGCTCAGCATACTAGTCAACTCTCTGCTCTCTTAAAGAAGAAACCTCCGCCATGGAGCCATAAGCAGACAGAGGCTGTTAAAAAGCTCAAAGATATAGCTCAGAATTCTCCTCCCCTGAAGATTCCTGGTACGAGCCAGAGAATTCTCTAGACAGATGCCAGTGATAATTATTGGGGAGCCATTCTCCTAGAAAAGGATGAGACTAGAAGGCGTCACTATTGTGGCCATAATAGTCGACAGTTTAGCCAGGCAGAAAAAATTTACCACACCATTTACAAGAAAATTTTGGCGGTTAAATATGGTATTAAAAAATTTGAGTTTTATTTACTCGGATATCATTTCTTAATCAACATGGATAACTCGTCATTCCCAAAGGTTCTTGATTTTAAGAACAAGGCCCTTCCAGACAAACAAGTTTTGAGGCTCAAGGACTGATTCGCTAAATATGACTTCTCTGTCAAACACCTGAAAGGAAAGGAGAATATTATTGCTGATCTTCTGTCAAGACCTCAGCCGATGAGGCTTATCTCTCACATTTCATCATTTCCCTTAATCATGGTCAATCCTCCCCATCTTCCTAACAGAGCTACCATCCAGAGAAATCTTCATTCAGTCCTCAATCCTCAGTTTTTCCCTCAGATGATCATTAATTATGCCCAGCTCCATAGGAGCCTTTATCTCCATCATGTCCTCCGCTTTATGGACCAACCTTTCAGAGATTATCTTGAAGACAAAACCCTTTACTGTGTGGTCCCATTTTATATCAATCCAGAACAAGCTTTCACTGATGAATTGTTCTGGTATTTATGGTGCTGTGTCACAGAACATTTCATTTCCTTAGTCTTCCCTACCATTCCTCTTCTTGATCAACTCATTGATCCAGTCAATCATGATTCTCTCTTATGGACATTTCTGGAATTGTTTCATGGTCTTACTTGGTGGAGAGAAGAACTCTACAAAATTCTTCAGCATAAATACATTTGGACTCAACCTCCAGATAAGCAAAAAGAGATGTCTTCTGTCTTCATCCTTCACAGGCCCTACTATTTCAACAAGACCACCAGCAACTGCTGGGCTCAGGGAATGGCTTACGAATGGACCACTATTCCTAGCAGAAGAATGTCTACCATTTCAAGGCTTGAACTTGAAACCATGCTTATGGAAATAAATAACATTGGTCCAGATGAAGTTTTCATTGTTCCTGATAAAAGGTCCTGATGACCTAGGCCTATATAATCCTGACCCATCTTCATCTACAAATCAAAACTCTGCAGATAGTATTCCTTTGGACAGGCCCCAAGATCTCTCTCAAATCCCTCCGAAATACTTCCAAGATTCTCAAGACCCATATGAAGATGTAGACATGGATGTCGGCCCATCTAGCCCAATGTCTACCTCCTACAGAGATTGGAAGATAAATATGGGAATGGGGTCCATTGATTCTGACGATCCAAACTACAGGAACTTCAACATCTCTCATAGTCAGAATAGCATGTAACTCTCCTGTTTAAGATTCCGCACTTTCGGCTCCTTTCGGTTGCTTTTGCTTTCTGCTTTTCAGAATGTAATAATTGTGTGTGTTTTTGCTTTTGCTTTTTCTTTTGCTTTCTGCTTTTCCAGAAGGACATGTTTGGTTTGCTATCTACAAAGATGTCCGGCTAAATTCTCTTATTTCTTTTCAAAGTTTCTTTACTATGTCTTGTTCATCATCAACAGAGATGCTATGAGTATGCTCTGCACTTACCTTGCAAAAGGGATCTGGTGCACCAGAACATGCATTTGTCTTTTGATCTTGCAGTAGTTTAGGTTTTTTTCTGTTCTGGTATTGCTCTAAAAGGCATGAGATTTTTGTGTGCTCAGAAATAGCTTTGTGTGTCTCGAACATACCTAAGTTATATCAGAACTGTAGAAACACCTAGACCCTGTTGGTATCACAAAAAATTTAAAAGGTTAATTCAACAACCGACATATATAGCTTTCAAAGATATCCAAGTGATTATTCAACAAAAATAAAAATAAAAAATCCAAGTGATTAATTCTATAACTTTTGTTTGTTTCTAAGCCTACACTTTTATTCGAAAAGATGGGCTATATGATCAATTTATTTATCAGATTCTTATAAACTGGTTCATTTGATTTTGTCAATAAATATTCCTTCTTTAATCTAGTTCATTCTTTTGGTAGATTTCTACAGTCATTCCACTTTTTTTTTATTTTTTATTTTATATATATATATATATTGGGTGTATGGGGATGATATCCAACCCAGTTATAGCCCTATTTTTTTGGACGAAATATTATATCCTCTGAATAATGCAATTAATCAATATTGACAGTTTTCCATTATAAATTCTTTTTTTTTCCTGGTCGTCCAGTATAATTACCAAAATCTTGGTCAAAGGTATTCTGCACATATCAGAAGCAGTACGTGTGGTATTTTCTTTTTTTGATGAGATGAATGCAGTAAGTGTGGTATTCTAATAAATTTGGAACCACCAACATAATGTTCTTGGAGGTCAAAGATGCGTTCATATTCTTAAAAGGATATCAATTGCATTGCGACAGCCTCTATCTATGTATTTTTATGACATTTATTTTACTGTTTTTTCTTTCTATAGTTTTTATGTCATATCATTCTGACCAGAGGACCAAAGTAAAATTTAAGGGAGAAGATAGAAGCAAAAAAAAAAAAATAGTAGGAGAAAGAGAAGGTTATTTTAATAAACGAATAAAAAAAAACAAAGGGAAAAGATTAGAGAATAAGTTTTTTTTTAATGCCTTTTGGAGTGAAAAAAGAAAGGGTACAAATTATTAAAATTTAAAATATATACATGCACGGTGTTGGGAGGAAGCTGCAATGTATCTGCAATTGTCAATTTCATGCATTCTAGTAAAATGGCAGAAGAAATCTAATGTGATTGGTGGTGTGAGAAAGAAAGCCTATAAAATACACAGTAAACTTTGTGGAAAAAAAAAACTATCACATATAACATACTTACCTAATTCCTTTTTTACTATTATTATCTCCATCTTTTTACATTATTAATACTACTATATGACTTACTCTTCGATTACCATATGACTTACCTCTTTTTCCAAATATGTTGTACATCAACTATTCAAAATTATGTCAAAAAAAATGTCCAACAAAATGAGTAAAATGTATAAAACTATCACTTAAAAAATGACTGCAATAATTTGTAAGAAATTTGCTTAATAAAAACCCAAAAAAACGGACTTTCATAAAATATTAAATAAGAAAGTGAACTCCCAAGTACCTTCTAAGATTGTCAAATTTATCTCAAATTTTACACAATTTGGAAATTGCCTTAGAAAAATAAAATAAAAAGAGAAGGATGTAAATTTGCACGAAGACTCCCAAACACTGCTTCGGAAGCAAAAAAAAAAGTGCTCAGACCTGTACAACTATGATGGGTGCATCAAATAAAAATGTGGTGGAAAATCTACCAGAAGGTTTACCATGCTGCCACGTGTCAATTTGAGACGGTTTCATCATGAAGTAACGTGGTCCGCATGCATTCTATTTTTGCCAGCCTCACTTCAACATTCAACATTCTAACCGCGCCATCTTCACAACCACGCGTTACATATGGCGCGTCGGTTCAAACCCAGTCCATAAATAGAAAGTAAATAAACTGGTCTGCACATTATTTACCCAAAAAAATAAATTGGCTAATAGGGAATAAAGCGTCTTCGCGTAATATTTTTATTTTTTAGATTTAAATTTTTTTTAATAGAAAACTAATTTAATATTATTTTGAGAATATTGATAATAAATTTTATTTTAACAAGAAAAATTATATTAAGGTTGTTGATGCTAAAAGTTTTGATGTCCTGATGTTTTCAGAGTTCGAGCTTTTTATGCAATGCAACTCGAAGATCGATCTCCATAGTATGGTTGTGTATTAGTTTCGGTCTCAGTCTGTAGATCTTCCAACTTGGCTCAGCTAATGAATAAAGATGGGTTATGACAGGTGAAGCTGAGCCAAGTGGAGGCAACGCATGATTCAATGTGCTGAGCGTGTGTCCTTTACTAGTGGATATTTCTTGGACTCCAAGTTCCTTTGCTTGTGAGTGTAAATAATAATATTTGCCTAGCGAGGTTGGCTCAAACCAGTGGAGTTGGCTTATAACATTTCTAATAAAAAATATTAGTTTATATTTATGCAGTATAAATTTATAATCAATTTAAAAATTATTTTTTAACAATAATATGTATAAAAATTATTTATAATTATTAATTAATTAAATATTTGATTGAGTATTTTTAGTTTTTGAATAAATAATATTTTTTTTGAATAAATAAATTTTTTCCATATTATTACTAAAAAGAAAAAGAACTATACATACATAAAATTTTAAATTTTAATAGAATAAAAAAACAAAAGAGAAATATACTATATATTTTTTGATAAATTAAAATGGAGAAATTTTAATACTATCTTGATTATCATCATTGTTAATTGGACTGTTGTTAAAAAATGTAAAGTTGAAGTTGATTATCTAGGTGGCTTTAGGTTTTTTAACAAAAAAATAAATAAATGGTAATCAAAAGTAGAATTAATTATATGGTAATTTCACTTTCTCACCGCTGTGACTGTCCATTGGAACCAAACAATTACCGACAAAGCCCCCCGTCTCTCTCTCTCTCTCTAAACTTTTTTTTCTCTCCCTCTCATTCACACACAAAGCTGAAACTCGAAGCTTCTTAATTTTTCCCTCAACATGATGAGCAGAAAAAGGGCATTTCACACCTCCTCCGGTGATGAATCCCACCATTAGAGCTCTTCCACCACCTCTGCCGCTGTAACTGCCTCAGCCCTACTGTCCCTCTACCTCCTTCGACTGATACCCAGAAGAGCATTTCAACGGTTTTTGGCCCTAATGCCTTTGCGAGTGCCTTGCCGTGCTCGATCACTCCTCATCTTCTTCCTCTGCTAGAAAAAAGAGATCATAGAATTGGACAATATCAAAAGGGATTTAGGGCAAAATCGATTCCTTGTAATTTAATAAATTAAAAATTTAAGTTACAATTTAATATAAAAAATTACTGTCATACAGATCCGCTGCCATATAGACCGGTAATAGTTACCGCTGATAATATTTTGCAATTTTTTTTTTTTTTTCCTAAACCAGATATTCTCTACGAAATTACTTAAATCCACCTTGTATAGACGAAAAGGGTATTTTAAAAAGAAAAAAGAAAAAAAAAAAAAAAGGAGAAGACACGTGGCTCGGAGGAAGAGCGAGTGGTTGAACAAAAGCTACAAGGGCGAAAGCGCTTGGGGCGCCTGCCACCAATAATTCACTGTCGGGAAATTTATTTTAAAATCCAACTCCGCAACACATCGTCTGCTAATTGTTCATCTCTCTCTCTCTCTCTCTGAAACATTGCTTTCCCTGACAAAACCCTTATAATTTCTCACCAAACACTCACTTTCCCGAGAAAGAGAGATAACAGAAGAATCATCAATTCCCAGTCCAAAGATTCTACTCCCATTTGCATCCAATTTTTCGATTATAAAATTAGAATCCAACACAATTCTCATTTTACGATTAAAGCCCTAGATTCCAATCCAATTTTTCTTTTTTCTTTTTTTGGTTTTTCAACCAAAAGGAAAATTCGAGACCTGAGGTAGTCAATTTCTTGTGAACTGGGCATGGGGAAGGTTCTCCGAGAAACCTTCAAGCCCTCATCTTCTTCTTCATCATGTTCCGCGTCTTCGTCTCCTCCGACCACCGCATCGACATCGCTCACCGAGACCGTGAATGGTTCGCACGAATTCAAGATCAGGGGATATTCATTGGCTAAGGGTCTTGGTATTGGAAAGTATGTGCCGTCCGATACGTTCAACGTCGGCGGGTATTCCTGGGCGATCTACTTTTACCCTGATGGAAAGAGCCCTGAGGACAATGCAGTGTACGTGTCGCTGTTTATTGCGCTTGCGAGCGTGGGAACCGATGTCAGGGCTCTCTTCGAATTGACCCTTATGGATCAGAGTGGGAGGGGGAGGCATAAAGTGCATAGCCATTTCGGGAGGTCATTGGAGAGCGGGCCATATACTCTCAAGTATCGTGGTAGCATGTGGTAAGGCAATTTTTGATAGAGTTTTTCATGATCCCTCTATTATAATATAGTTTTCTATATTTAATTTGTATGGTTTTATATATTTGGTAGCTTCGCGAAAATGAATTTGACCATGACTACATAAATATAATACATAATCACTTTTGTCATTGCAAATAGTCTCTGTTATAGAATTTGTGTTTAAGGCAACAGTATAGGTTGTATAAGGCACTCAATTATTAAATTGACTTTATGTTTTTGTGAATAAAACTATCCACTTCTTTTCTCATAATCTAAAAAATTGAGCTTAGAATTTGATGGACCTTTTGCATTATGCAGGGGTTACAAGCGGTTCTTCAAAAGAAGTGCTTTGGAGACATCAGACTACCTAAAAGATGATTGTCTCTCTGTTAACTGTATTGTTGGTGTTGTGAAGTCACGCACAGAGGGGCCTAAAATCTACTCTATAGCAGTACCACCATCTAACGTTGGTCAGCAATTTGGGATGCTATTGGAAAGTGGGAAGGGAACTGATGTAAATTTTGAGGTTGACGGGGAAACTTTTGCTGCTCACAAGTTGATATTGGCAGCACGATCACCTGTGTTCAGGGCCCAACTTTTTGGTCCTATGAAGGATCAGAACACCCAGTGTATAAAAGTTGAAGATATGGAAGCTCCAGTTTTTAAGGTACATATTTAATTAATTATTCTTATTATACTCATTTTTTTTAATGGTAGATGGAAACTGTTAAACAGATTCATTTGTTATCTATGTTTGAAATATAATATAGATATTGCAATCCGTGATTTTGTGCTTTTACTGTACTTTTGCTGCAAAATTTTATGAGGTAGCAAGATTGAGATGGTCTCATATTCCTTGTACAAATAATTTGTATCGTTTTCTTTCCCTCTTTTGTTGGTGAAAAGTATTGTTTTTTTTTTCTGCTTATGTGGTGTTGGGTATTGAAAATGTTAAAAGTAAAGGTAGCTTAGGTAAAGGCAATAAGCTTTGATATAGAAATGAGAGGAACTTTGGCTTCTGTTGTAATGCTTAATGAGTTTTTTTACTAATAATTTTGGTAGATGTCGTCTAGAATCTACATTGTGGTTTTGCATGACCATCATAAGCAAGAAATCTTGTATGTGTCCGATAAAGAGGTTACAAACATTCACACAAATGCCAGAAAAATTTATAAGCTCCTGGGGATTTGAACTTTGTGAAGAAAGCTTGTGGACAGCATTTAGAGGCTTGCAAATATACTAGCCGTGAAAGTGTCACTTGTGGGAGTTAATATCTAGTTTTGAATCTACATTAAATAACATAGTTACCCCTATTTTTCTTGAAGGAAAACATTAGGGTATTGTTTCCCCTCAATAATAATTAACTTCTAAGTCCGTTTTCTCTCCTTTTGATGGTAATAACTAATAATTTTCCAAGTTTCTACCAACGTTATTTTTTTGTTGCTTTCATACCTTAGGTTTTGTGGATTAATAATCTTCTTTTCTTTTTTTTTTTTGGGCTAGTCTTATGAAATGTCGAAAAATACAAAACTAGTTTCAAGCTCTTAGCCTCCAGGTGTTTGGGTAGGGTAGTCAATGTAACCTGACATTTATGCATGAAGAAGATACTAAGAGTTATATTTTACATTCCCCCCCCAACCCGTGCAGGCTTTGCTTCAATTCATATACTGGGATGCAATACCAGATATAGAAGAGCTTGCTGGTTTGAACTCAAAATGGGCATCTACTTTGATGGCTCAGCATCTGCTTGCAGCAGCAGATCGCTATGGCTTAGAAAGGCTCAGGTTGCTATGTGAGGCAATTCTTTGCGAGCATGTTGCAATTAACACAGTGGCAACAACTTTAGCTTTGGCAGAGCAGCATCACTGTTTCCAGCTGAAATCAGTGTGCCTCAAGTTCGTTGCAGTGCCTGAAAATCTTGGAGGTGATTTTCTTTTTTTCACTCTCAAAAAATTGTCTTCCTGTTATTGCTTTTCAAAGATTCTATCTTGTTGTGCTTTATTCAAATTATAACAAGAGTTGGCGCATATTAAACTGTCTTGGGGTTATTTGGTATAAGATCCAATCACTGGATGGGCTTTTTTGTGTGAGGATATTTATCATAATGTTCTTAACCTTTTTCCCTTTTTGCATGGTTTATCAGCTGTAATGGAAACAGATGGTTTTGAATACTTGAAGCAAAGCTGCCCGTCTGTTCTAACTGACCTTCTGCAATATGTAGCCAGTGAGCATCATAACACTATATGCAGGCATGGGAGCGAAATCATTCTTGATGGCAGCGACATCAATGGAAGGCGGGTGAAACAAAGGCTATAGGATTAGCTGTTTCTTTACACTTATTTCTCTGTTGTCGACGTTGGAAGGGGAGAAAAACGAGAGAGAGAAAGAGAGAGAGAGAGAAAAAATTATTTCTAGGGTTAGAAATAAGTACTAGCTGTTAGCATTGTATTTGTTATTGTAAGGATGTTAATATCCATGTTGATTTGCAATTTTTCGGTTGTTTTTTTTTTCCCTTTCTTTCTTCATTCTCCTCAGTCTAATACTAGAAGAGAAAAATGAAAACATAAAGAAAATTGTTAGCACTAAAAATTTATGTCCCAGCCCTGTTTGGAACAAGGAAGCCCCCTGGTACGCTATGTCGGGGCCATGGAATTTACTAGCAAAAGTGAGTTATAATCTTCAGAGATTTAGTTCTCCTTTTGATAATCAATTGCCAATTATATTTACCACCATATACAGGAAAATTATGCCAATTATATTTAACACCATATACAGGAAAATTATGAGATGGGGTTGATAATTTGGTCAAAACTTGTCACATTTCATCGAGTCAAATGCTATAATTAGATTCCTAAGAAAGACATTATTTTGATACATTTATTTAAGGTAATTAAAGATTTTCTAGCTTTTTTTACCGTTTTTTTTGGTAAAAATAAAATGTATATGTATATCATATCTTTCAAGATTCAATTCCATTTTCTACAAACCGATCGATCGTATCTCTACCAAGGTTCTTATGAAACACCGAATTTCTTACCAAGGTTTGGTAAGAAGAATTGGAAAAGGTTAATTTTCTGGTAACTAAATGGAGAAGCAGCGTCTTCTTGGTTCGGTATGTGCGACTGTACTCCTCCGCTATTGTCTATGTGTGTGTATATATATATAACAATATTATATTATTGCAGACTTGTATTCTGGAAGTAGATCTCCGATGTTGCAAGGCATGTCCAGTGAGAGTAAAGAAAAAGTTGCAGAAAATTACTGGTATTTAAACTTTTGGTGTATTACTTGTATCAATAAGAATGTAGATAATAAATTTCTCAAAGGGTTTTATTTATGTATATTATTTAATTTGTCCATTAGGTGTGAATTCCATCACCATAGACGTAGGAAAAGGAACAATAGCAGTTTCCGGTGAAGTAGATCCATCTACACTCGTCGACGCAATCTCAAAGCTTGGAAAAAGATCGGAGCTTTCATCATTTCAAAAGAACCCCACCACCAACACCACTTCTAATGTTTCAAAGAAACCTCAGCAACCCAGTACTCCTAGTCACGGTTCAAAGAAATCTCTGCCCGTTAAAAAGAACATCCAAATTTCCACCAAAACTAATAAGAGGAGCTCTCAAAAAGGAGGCATAAATCAAGATTGTGGTTGTCACGGTGATGATTCAGATTTGGATTCTGATGATGAGGATGAAGATCATGATCGTGATCATATGCACGCTCATCATAACACTAAGGGTCATCATCATGGTCATGCACCGCATAGGCCTAATGGGATGAATTATGGTCTTCCTCCTCCAAGGCATCATTCTCACCCCAATAGCATGTATGGCAATGGTTACTTCCCTCGAGGGTCGCTGCCGGAATATCAATCCATGCCAAGGCCTTATAATATCGGTCTCGGAAATGGTTCCGGCCGCCACCATCACTTTCGACCGGCAATGTTGGGGAGGCCTCCTCCTATGCAGCCAGTTCCAGGTGGTGCATATGGACATGGTAATTATTACCAATTACCAATGCGACCACCACCACCACCTCTATATGGATATCATAGCCACCACCACCACCGGGAACCGCCAGTTGGCAACTCTGTTTTGCACCTTTTCAGCGATGATAATACTAGCACTGAGTCATGTAGCATTATGTGATCAACCATTAGTTTGTATAATGCCAAATTTTGTTATTCAATCTTATGTATTTTTTTATTTTTATTATTATTGATGATCAAAATCCATGTTCATTATTTGTTTATTTTTAGTATTGAATGGAATTTCATTCTAGCTATAGGAATCCTTTTGGATTTTCGGCCTGCACCAAACTATTTGCACCGCAATCTAATTTAGTTCCCTTTTGGATATATAGTCGAACGGGATACATGTTCCCGATTGGATATATATACGCATATATATTATCATATGTTTAATGAATTTCTGATTTTCTCCCTTTGAAAATTAATATATGAAAATTGTTAACAATTTAAATAAATTAAGAAACCAACAAGGCAGGAGATTGAAATTATTCTATTTTATGTGGATTAAATTAGATTTTTCATAAAAAAAAATTACTCAACTTTAAATGGAATCTAACATATACCTATGGAGAAATCAAGACAAATATGATCCATAAACAACGGAATTTATGGCGGTGAATATGTAAAAATGTCTAGATTATATTAATTTTCACTGCTAAAAGCATAAGTTCTTGCCTTTTATTGAAAAATAAATAAATAAATAAATAACACATGTATTTGGTTTTTTTTTTTCTTACATTGAATTAAAATGATGAAGATGATCTAGTTTGTTATTATCCACACAGTACTATCTACAAAAGCGGAGCCAAAAATTTCAGTGTCAGCAATCTTTTTGAAATTATTTTCTGCATAAAGAATTTTCTCCAGATCCATAGGAAAAATATATACCAAGACTTCACAGTGATTCTCGTACGCACTAATATGGAAAAGTTTAAGATTTATCTCTGCCACCCACCACTTTCCAAGAAATTGCTCATCTATCTATAAAATACAACCAAAGATATTGTTGAAAAAAAAATAGTATGGGTCACCAAAAGAAAATATAGACGAGTAATTATATTTTCTTTTCTTTTTCCTTTTTCTTGATTAATTGACTTGTACAGAGTGACAATGCGATTACAGACTTGCACATTTAAAATGAATCTCCTTTGCTGTGACGATTGCCCAAACAATCTGAAGAAAAAGTTGTAGAAAATGAATGGTAACTTGAGCTTTATTGCTCTTTCTTTTCCTTTTTTTTTTTTTTTTTNTTTTTCGTATTTAACATATGGAACGTGTGTTTATATTTATATTTGCACATTTGGTTGGGGCAGGAGTGAATAACGTAAATATAGATCGGCAACGTGAGTTGGTAACAGTTTCAAGCAACCTAGATCCTTTAATCCTCAAAGAGAAGATCATAAAGATGGACAAAAGAGCATCTTTTGTATTAAATGAAAAAGACTATCGAATGCATTTTATTTTTTATTTTAAAATAAAAATAAAAAATGAATGAATTATTAAACGATACTTTAATATCTGTTTCTGTGTTTTGCATCAGTGGGTGTGTTTAATTTTGATAAAATTAACTTAATTTTAGGAGGTGTATTCAATCAAGACTTTAAAAGATTTTTATTAAGTTAAAAAATTTAAGTGTATTCAATACAGACTTTTAAAAAATTTATAAAGTCTTGGTATATTCAATGTGGACTTTTAAAAACTTTTAAAAAGTTTATAAAAGTCATAGGGTATTCAATTAAGACTTTTTAAAATTTTATAAAGTTACGAGGTATTCAATTTATCAATGACTTTTAAAGACTTTTTAAATGATTCCAATTATTTTACATTATTTTGGAATTCTTTTCTCTTTATGTCTCTTCTTCTCCCTCTTCATCTCTCTCTCTACTGTGGAACAAAAGTCTAACAAAAAAATTATGGATTTTTTATTTTGGAATTATTATTTTTTATTTTATAAAAATGCAACTTTTGATTTATTTTTAATATATAAATATAATAAAGTGTAATAAAACTGTAATTTGCTTTAAAAAAAAGCTTAATAAATAACTGTTTTTTTTTATTTTTTTTTTATGTTCGTTTACTTTTGCTAATATATGAAAAGTATAATATCTAATATATTTTTAAATACTAAAAAATAAAAATAATATTGAATTTCAGTAAATAATTTTCGAAATAATTTTTTTTATTGAGGTAATTTATATTTTTATTCTTTTAAAAAAATATTTTTATTGATGTAAAAAATATAATTATACAGCTATAAATATAATTATACAACTATAAAGTCTTTATTATATTTCAAAATTAATGAAAGTATACTAAAACGTTTTTTTAAATGAAAATCGTTAGAACTATATAAAAATCTTTCATAACTATGTGAAATAATATAAAAATTTTTAAACATAAAAATCTATGAAAGTTGTTCAAAATTTATAAGTCATTAAAAAAAAAATTATAAAATTCGTTCAAAGTCTATGAGAGTCATTTAAAATTTTTTTATAAAAGTCATTCAAAATCAAACATATTTTTATAAACTCTGAAAAACTCTATAAAAATCCATTAAAATCTACAAAAGTTTGTAATTTAAAAAAGTTTTTCAAAGTCATAATTTAATATACCTCACTAAGTATGTATGTATATATTATGTAGCCAACATAGAAGGGTAATAGGCTTCAGGACAATGATTAAATTATTGCAATTGAAAATAGAGATATGAAATACTTATAAATCTTGAGTAGTAAAAATAAAAAATTTATAAAATTTATTAAAAAAAATTTATAAAAGTCATTAAAAATTTATGAAAGTCCTTAAAAAAAGTTTATAAAAGTCATCCATACTTTTATAAAGTCTAAAAACATATGTTAAAGTTTACAAAAGTCTATAATTAAAAAAAATCTATAAATTTTTTTAAAAGTCCGAGGTCTCAGCTTTTCGTTAACATTTGATCCCATCTTTTTAGGATTTTTTTTTGGCTAACATTTTCAATTTTGGCTGATGAATAAGATCTTCTTTATTCTTCTATGCCAATGCAATTTATAAAAAAAATAAAATAAAATTGTACAAAGAAATTTAACATGACAATATGTCGTGCGTTAAAATTTATTTTTTATGTTAAAATATATAAATTTAAATATTAAAAATTACTTATAAATTTATACTGTATTAACTTTAATTTATATTATTGTTAAAATTTATTCATTCACATTTAATCTATAAAATTTTCATTTTTAAATGGATAAATATTAATTTTTAAAAGTATGTACAAATTTGTGGCGTGTTCATTTATTATTAGCTCATTGTGTAGAATATTTTTTTTTTTGATAATACTCATTGTGTAGAATATATAACAACTTAGAGGCCAAGAAAGACATAAATGTAAAGTTTCAATGAGGGTCTTAATTGGGATTAAACATTGGAGATGTGGTTGATTAACTTTTCCTGGCATCCAAGGATTGGGCGACAGTGAATGCTGAGCGTTAAAGATAAAGAGGTTTAGAACTACAATTGAATATAAAACCCTAACAAACGCTCTGTAGGTGGGGGCTTTTTTTCCCGGAATATACCAAATTCTGATCCACATTTTTCTTGCACATTTCATAGTCTGACTCTTCCATCTCCTGCCAAAATTTGAAATTGACCTCAAGGTTGAGGAG
Organism: Ochetophila trinervis; assembly: GCA_003254975.1. Lineage (NCBI taxonomy): Eukaryota > Viridiplantae > Streptophyta > Magnoliopsida > Rosales > Rhamnaceae > Ochetophila > Ochetophila trinervis. The sequence continues at coordinate 43,572 of QANX01004095.1, forward strand.
TGCTGCTTTGATATCCATGGAGTCCGAATCGGACCATCAGAAAACTCCATCCTCCAGGTTCCATTCTTCTCTCCCTCTTTCGTTTTATGCAAGTTCAGCTTTTTTATGGCACTTATTGCTATTTTCGACCATGGGTGTCTTTGAATACTGAGAAAATTTCGGAAAAACCAAGGGTAAAGTTCAAGTTTTGATTTTTTGGATGGGTTCGTTACGAATTGCTTGGTTACCAAAGGTTTTGGCCGGTAGCTGATGTTCTGCTGGACAAAAGGGTAATTTTGAGTTTTAAATATTTATTATTTTAGGTTATTAACGGATTGCTTTTTTTTTTTTTTGGTTATAGAGTATAATGGAATTGTTGCTATGGCTTTTGAAAACAATTATTTTTTGCCTTTATGTAATACGTGTTTTTATGGTTGGAGGATTTTTGACCCATGTCTTAACAGGCACAAATGCTCTGCATGCTATAAGCAGTATAAGAAAAAGGAACATCTTGTTGAGCACATGCGAGTTTCGTTCCACTCGGTCCATCAGCCTAGATGTGCGGTGTGCCAAAAACACTGCAAATCTTTTGAATCGCTGAGGGAACATCTCAATGGTGGGATATTAACCAAAAGTTTTTTTTATCATCTTGTGGTTCATGTATTAAGTTGCTCATTATTGGTTTTTTTTTCCTCCCTTCATTCTTATCATTTAGGTTCATTGCCTAAAGGAAATTGTTCGAAGATTTTCTCTGAACGAGGTTGCTATTTATGTTTGAAACTCTTTGATAGCTCCACTACTCTCAGTGAGCATAAAGAAATGTGTTGCCTACCTGCGCCTGCTTCATTGGTAAGCTGATTAGTGTTACTTTATGCAGTTAGCTTTCATCTCCTAATATTCTCAGTAGTATTGACCTTTGATTAACTAAAGAAACTTATGGCTGCAATTGTTGACATGCATATATTGATTAATTTCTTGTATTAAATTGTTGCAGGGAACGATGGCAATGCCATATGCAGAATCTCAAATTGACGTTTCAGATTTCAAGAATGAAAACAACATTGCCAGAGGTCCTGAAGCAATGGCTATAGATTGTGAAATGGTTGGCGGTGGAAGTGATGGATCCCTGGACCTTTGTGCTAGGGTGTGCTTAATTGATGAAGATGAGAAACTAATTTTCCATACTTATGTGCATCCCCAGATTCCGATAACTAATTTTAGGTACTTGAATGGTTGATATTGTTTTTGATTTCTTTAAAATAAGTTTTCAACAATGGGCCTGCTGAATGCTGATCATTCACATGTCTGTGTCCTTAAATGTTTCCAGATATGATGTAACTGGTTTAACAGAAGAACATCTTAGAGATGCCATGCCACTAAAGGAAGTGCAAGATAAGATTTTGGAAATTTTATACAATGGAGAGTCCATTGGGAGAGTACGGTTGGATGGTGGAAAGGCTAGGCTTCTTGTGGGACATGATTTAGAGCATGATCTGGATTGCTTGAGAATGAATTATCCTGATCACCTGCTGAGGTATAAGAAAACTCTTATAGAGCTGGGACAAGTATTATGATATGTTTGCAGTGCCCCTGGTTTATCTTAAGGTGCCAATCAACTTGGTTCACCCATAGGATTAGCCTGTTTATCCTACGATATCACTTAACTGTTCCACAGTATGAGGTACAGAATTACAATTGTGTGTCTTGTCTGGAATCAGATCATTTGGCTGAGTTCATATTTCTTCTCATGGCATTTAATGTCTCGGGGAGTCCAAATATAAACAACAAATTTTTGTTTGTTAGTTATTTTACTATGGGTTTTAATGTTGCAATAACCTGTTTTGATTTTGTGAAGAAAGATAAAATTATGCCTTCAGATGCTCGTTAAGTTTTGGTGTGAACTTTCCTTTTTTTCCCTTTCTTTTTCATCCCCTCTCTTTTTATTTTTCTGAGTACTTTGAAAGGAATATTGATTGTGTAATAATTGAGAAGCATTGTAATTTTTCTTCTCTTCTATCTCTTTCTTATTGGTGTGAGTGCGCATAAAAGCTGTGAAGCCATTTTCTGTGAAATCTGGTGTTACTTTCATTTGGCCAATATTGCTTGGGTTTGTAGCTGCATTTCTTTCTATTTGGCCAGCCAACACTACAGATGGCCGACCTTTATCACGGTTAAAAGAAAGTTATTTTGAAATTTAGAAGCTTTACCTGGGAAAGAATTACTGGTTTATGTGTGTTTTGTACTTACATCATGTTTATTTGATGGGTTCAAAGATTCATTGTTGCCCAGAAATGTACCTCTCTTATGTGTCTGACTATCACTTATTTCTCACGTAGGGATACTGCAATGTACCATCCATTGATGAAAACAAATTTGGTTAGCCACTCCCTCAAGTATCTCACCCGAACATATCTAGGGCAAGTTGCTCTTCTCAGTTTTAATATCTTGTGCTGATTTCTTATATTTTTTCATTTATTTGCAGAGTTTAAAATTTATTTTATTTTACCTTTTTCTGAATAAGACTGGTTCATCTAGTTTATGGTTATCTATTTTCTTGTAGAGATCTTGATCACACATTTTACATAGATTTGCTCGTAAAAGCGCAACTTTATATTTAAACTTTGAGTTGGTGTGTACTGTGTAGTGTCATGAAGCTTTCTCTTTTTACAGTTATGAAATTCAGTCTGGTGTGCATGATCCCTATGAAGATTGTGTTTCTGTCATGAGACTGTATAGAAGAATGCGTGCCCAGGATCATCAGAATATAGGCATTGGGACATCATTTGCTACCAGCTATTCCCAAAACTTAACAAATGGTTTTGACCAGAGGAAAGCCAAGGAACTCGAGGAGATGACACCGGATGAGCTTTATGAAATTTCGACGCCAAATTACAGGTGTTGGTGCCTAGATCAAGGCAAGAATGCAGTGTCTTACCATTGATCTTTGATTTTATCCATCTGAAAACATAAATCTTCATTACACATGGAGTATTATTTGATAATGATATTTTCTTGGATGTAATATTGCTCTGGTTTTGACGATTTTGAGTAAGAGTGGATAGAGGTAGAAATCCTTGGACGCTGTTGTAATTGCATGTGAAACATTTAATATATCTATATACATATTTCATGTTTTTCTCCTTCACTATGAATAAAAGAAGGCAGGCATTCAATTTTCACCAAAAAAAAGAAAAAGAAAAAAGAAGAAGGCAGGCATTCAAATTTTATTAACCCTCAAGATGGTAAAATAATCTTTAACAGATTATTATGTCTTGAGAAAAAAAGGTATTTTTCGTTTCTTTTCTGATAGTGTGGTCAAATGGATTCCAACTTGAATATTTTCTCTCTCCTGTCAACCTTACCTAATCTTCCACATCAATGAGCTATGAATCCGCATTTATCCACCAACATTATGATCAAAATTCAAGCTTAAACCCAACATCACGTTTAAAGCTCTGCTTAATTCCTTAAATAAACTGTATTTGGCTATCCAAAGCCACCATCAAATAGAGATTGCGATGATATTTAGCTAAAAAAAGAAAAAAAAAAAAAAAAAAAAAAAAAAGAGATTGCCATGCTTTAACGCCAAGGTATCCTACTGCTCACTATTGCAAAATGTAGGAGGATTTACCGACTTTCACATTATCAAATGCTTCGTCCAGTCCACGTCATACGACTTTTTAAACATAACTTTGACCAGTTTATTTTTAGGAAAATTCTTCACCATAAAAAGCTGTATTACCTCAGCGTCGTATAATAAATCATCAGCAATTTTAACAATTGAAAAACTTATTTTATTAGATAAATTTTGTGCGAAATGGCAGTACATTGTTTCTTGATAGTACACTTCCAAATTTTGCGGATGCTACTTGCTCAACGCTTATAAGTTATATAACTTTTAATTCAAGCAATTGAATTTTAGTCTTAAATAACATGCTAAAATCCGGGCAATGTGAGATTTTATTTTTAACTTAATAAAAAGAGAATATTAAAATTAGTTCGTAATTTCGTTATTCTTTTTGTTATTCTTTTTTTTTTTAAAAATAGATGAAAAAAAGAAAAAGAAAAAGAAAAAAGACAAATTTTTGTTTTACTTTTACTAGTCAACAAAGGAAAAAAAGAAAAAGAAAAAGCCTTAAATATAAAAATATTTTGTAATTTGTCGAAAGCGCCTCCCCAAACTGACTTTTATTCTTCTCAGAGTCCACACACAAACAGTTGAGTCTCTATTTCTCTCCCTCGCTCTTTTTCTTGCGTTCTCTTATGAAAAACACAGAAGCTTCCGCAACGCAGAATTAGAAGACTGTTTTGGTTTTTTGAGGATACAAAAAAAAAAAAGAGAGAGCGCCTGCCATGGCGGTGTCCGTACAGAAACAGACGAGTCATGTGTGGGACGCCGTGCTGGAACTCACCAAGTCGGCTCAGGATAGGAACAGCGACCCGCTCATCTGGGCGATTCAACTCAGCTCCTGTCTAAACTCCGCTGGGGTTTCCTTGCCTTCGGTTGAGCTAGCCCACCTCCTTGTTTCTCACATCTGCTGGGCTAATCACGTGCCCATCACGTGGAAGTTCCTTGAGAAGGCCTTGACCATCAAGGTCGTCCCTCCCATGCTCGTCCTCGCTCTCCTCTCCGTCAGGTACCCCCTTGCTAGTTTGGAACTTCTATGGCTTTCGAAAAACTCCAATTTTCCTTCGAAGATTACTTTTTGTGTGTGTGTGTGTGTGTGTGTGTGTTTTAAGGGCACATTGCATATCTTATTTGATTCTTAAGTTGTTAGGTTTTGGTGGAATAATAACATTGAATTAGGCTTAATTTTCATTTTTTATAAATTTCTTTAAACCAGTGTATTTTTTCTTTTTCTTAATGTATCAGCGGAAGTTCATTTATTTATATGTTAATAGCTCTTGATGTTTCAATTTTTTGTGCCCTAATTGGTTTATAACATTACATTTGGCTTCTTCTTCTTTTTTAAGATTACTGTTTTTGTCTTATAATTATATGTTTACTTGTTATGATAAATGAAATTGATCCTCTGCTTTCTTTCTTCATTAAGGGTCATTCCAAATCGACAGCTCCACCCTGCGGCATACAGACTTTATATGGAACTACTTAGGAGACACGCATTTTCACTTGCTTCTCAAATAAATGGACCAAATTATCAAACGTAAGTTTAGTTTAATACAGCTTGCTGTCTTAGAATGCATTTATTATTGGCCTTCTTGTCAGTAAGAATTTCCTTATGGTCAATATTATTATTGGTAGTAGTATTTCAGTTTAAATGTTGCTAAGCTAATAGTTTTACATTTATCCTTCATTCAATTTGTAATTTATCTCCCCCCCCCCCCCCCAAAAAAAAAAAAAAAAAAAAAAACAACAACAACAGCGCGCGCACACACAACTAAAAATATAAATAATGAAAATAAAAGTTCTTATAGAAGAAGCAGTTTTACCATGAAAAATGCTTTTCGCTCTTACTCCTACTCAAAAACTGCACTTGTTTTTTGAAAGAAACATTAAATTTGAGGATGTTCTTGTTACAATAAATGCTACAAACAAAACAAAAACTTTGAAACAGCATCTTAACATTTCTGTTTCACAATTGGTTCCATTTCTGCATTACATTGCTTTTTTTTTTTTGCATACTGATACTAAATAATTATTAATATATCTGTTTGATGAAATCATAGGATCATGAATTCCATTGATGATGTTCTTCATCTCTCCCAGCTAAATGGTCTTCAAGTGTGTGAACCCGGAATTATTCTTGTTGAGTTTGTCTTTGCAATTGTATGGCAATTACTTGATGCATCATTAGATGATGAAGGGTTGCTGGAACTTACCCCAGAAAAGAAGTCTAGATGGACAATTAGGCCACAAGATATGGAAATAGATGGTCAGGATTGCTTTAGTGAGAAAAGAAGTGAATGCAATGAAGGTCTACATAAAGCAAATACTGCAATGGCTATTGAGATTATTGTAGAGTTTCTGAAAAATAAAGTTATTGCAAGGATGCTTTTCTTGGCACGTCGAAACATGTAAGGACCTAGATATTTGCTACTACGTTTTATTGTAGTTTCTTGTGCAGTTTACGGTCTTGCTGTGTTTAAGGAGATTCATAAAAGCAAGTTGATTAACGAGCAGCTTGCCATATTCCTTTTCACTAACAAATCCTTCTTTATAGGCCATCACATTGGGCAGGTTTCATTCAGCATCTACAATTACTCGGAGCAAATTCATCAGTTATAAGGAGTTCAAAACATATAACTCCAGAGGTCCTTCTCCAGTTGACATCTGAAACACGCAGAGTTATGTCTCGAAAATGCAAAACGATATCACAGGAGGATTTTCATGCAGTCTTGTGCTCTGGGACTTTGGTATCTTCTCCTTGTCAATCTCATGGAATTAGTAATTCATCACTTTGGCTTCCTATCGATCTGTTTCTTGAAGATGCTATGGATGGATCGCAAGTAGCAGCTACTAGTGCTGTTGAAACTCTTATTAGTAAGGGTCAATTTTTTAATATGTAGACTTCATAATTGTAGTTTTCCTAAGCAGTGTTAATGAAACAAAGTTACTATTGCAGGTTTGGTAAAGGCTCTACAGGCAGTTAATGGCACCACATGGCATGCTACTTTCTTAGGCTTATGGATTGCAGCTCTTAGGCTGGTTCAGAGGGTAAAAATTGATGGAAATTTTTTGAAATTTTTTTGCATTTCATTATGGATATCTTTTTCTCTTGTTCTTGGAAGTTTTTTGTTTAGTTTTTTTTAATCTCCCCTTCATTTGGTTTATTAGGAAAGGGATCCCAGTGAGGGTCCTGTGCCTCGCCTTGATACCTGCTTATGCATGTTATTGTCTATTACAACACTTGCGGTTACTAATATTGTTGAGGAAGAGGAAAGTGAAGTGCTGGAGGAAATTGAACTTAACCCTACTAACCAAAGGACAGAGAAACAGGCTATAGGACAGCGTCGCAAGGAATTAATTACCAGCTTACAGCTACTAGGTGATTATGATGGCTTACTGACTCCACCTCAATATGTTAGTCCAGCAGCCAATCAGGCTGCAGCGAAAGCAATGATGTTCATTTCAGGCCTTACAGTCAGTAATGGATACTACGAATGTGTTAGTTTGAATGATATGCCAGTAAACTGCAGTAAGTAATTAGTTTTTTCGGTATTGCTTTTGAATTTCGAAGGTTTTTAGTTTGGGAAAGTATAAGATAGAAGGTAGCTTTGATTTTGATTCATATTTGTGGATGGTGGACCTTGCATTTGGTGTACATTTTTATTTTCCCCTACATACATTTTGCTAACAAAATCTCAATAGTTTGGCAAGTAGAAGTTTCTACGATTTATAATCTGGTTAATTTGTCAACTTGGATTGCGTAGTTTGACTTCACTGCTCACAGCTGCTTTTTATTTTACTTTTACAGTCTGATGGTAGTTCCTTTTACTCTCTTAATAGAGTTATATACCATACTAATGTTTATAGTTTTCAATATTTTCTCATATGTTTTTCCTTGTGAATGTATCAATTGATTTATCCTCAAGTTCTTTTCATATATTATACTCTCTTGCAGGTGGAAATATGCGGCATCTGATTGTTGAGGCTTGTATTGCGAGGACTTTATTAGACACGTCAGCATATTTTTGGCCAGGCTATGTGAGTGCATGTACTAATCAAGTGCCTCGTAATGTGCCCACCCAAGTGGCTGGTTGGTCATCATTAATGAAGGGGTCCCCTCTAACTCCGCCGATGGTAAATGCTTTGATTGCTACTCCAGCTTCTAGGTATGCTCTCACTTACACTTCTTTAGGTTTATAAGTGTATTCCTTTATCTTTTTTGTTTTTATTTTTGCTTCTATATTTTTTTTTTATGATGGGGGCCTTGGGGCAGGGTTCAAAGTTGGAGAGTTCTTGGGAAACTGAACTCAGTTAGTTTGGTCAATGTAAAAAGCTTACCTTTCAGTGGTTTTAGTCTAATTTCTACGTCAGCTTTTATGACAAGTTTTATTAATAGTCTGAAGATCTAGCAAGTATATAGGACTAAATTGGACTCGCAGTTGGAGCTCAATGATAACATACTATTTGGACAGCCATATGCACTTTTTTCTCAATTATGACTAACATAACATTTATATTAGTTCCTTAAGAACACAAATCATATGCTGACTCCATTTTCCGAGGGCTTTGCTGAGTTTAAATAATTGTTTAACTTGAATAATTACATAAAAATTAAATGAGGCACAGGAACATAAAAGTTCTGGGTGTAACTATATGACTTAAGGTAAGAAACTGTCTGATTGACTATAATATTCCCTAATATTTCTTGACCATGATGACCTGGTCTTCAGTTACAACCTTCTTTTTCCTGAAGCCAGGTATATCAGATGCTCTTTTTTGTAAATTTACCCAAAGGTATGGCAACTGAATTTAAGCTCATGGATTTGATGGAAGCTTAGCAGAGATCGAGAAAATATATGAGATTGCAGTCAATGGTTCAGATGATGAGAAGATTACTGCTGCTAACATTCTCTGTGGAGCATCTCTAAATCGTGGTTGGAGTGTTCAGGTAATTTAGTATAAGCCATTATTTTGATTTATTATATTGTGCAATAGCTGATTATTTAAATCTTTCGCTCGCTTCTCTCAAATACACCCACTCATTAGGCTTGTTATGATTTTTTTTTGTTTTCAGGAGCACACCTGTCTTTTTATCATAAAATTGCTAGCACCCCCAGTTCCTGCAGATTATTCAGGAAGTGATAGTCATTTGATCAGCTATGCTCCATTTTTCAATGTTCTTCTGGTTGGGATATCATCGATCGATTGTGTTCAGATCTTCTCCTTGCATGGATTGGTAGGTTGAATTCAAAATCCATGAATTAATTAATAATAACTGTATTCAAAGGTTGCACTAAGATAAAAAGACATTCTGAGGATCCATTTGAAAAGACACCGTCTTAGGCAAAATACGAAGTAGAGTCTTAATCTGTATGAGAAATCAAGAGTTTGCTGCCTCACTCCATCATTAAGGAATAGGTGGGGTTTATAAGTCATGGTTTGGGTTTTCCCAAGGCCTATAGAAAAAAATTGTACTTTTTTTCTTTTTTCTGGGTAGTTATAGTTTTGGACCTTTAAGAACTGTTCATTTTGTCTCCAATATTACAATTCCAATGAAGAATGCATGCTTGAAAGCATGCATGCCTATATGCATAAATTCTCAATCAAGTAAGAGATAAAGGAACATTTCTAAGCCCTTAATATTTTCTTTTATTTGTCATTTATTGCCAGGTTCCACTACTTGCAGGAGCACTGATGCCCATCTGTGAGGTATTTGGGTCAAGTGTTCCCAATATATCATGGACTCTTACAACGGGGGAAGAACTCTCATGTCATGCAGTTTTCTCAAATGCATTTACACTTCTACTGAGGTCATGGAGATTTGATCATCCACCTCTTGAACATATGATGGGAGACTTGCCAACTGTGGGATCCCAACGGAGTCTTGAATACCTTTTATTGGTCCGAAACTCTCGCTTAGCATCTAGAACATCCAGAGATCGACTTAAAAGCAAAAGAGTTTCAAAGTTTCTCAACTTTTCTGTTGAGCCCATAGTTTTGGAATCTTTTCCAAAATTAAAACTCTGGTATCAACAGCATCAAAAATGTATTTGTTCCATCCTCTCTGGACTTGTACTTGGGACCCCTGTTCATCAAATTGTTGATGCGCTCCTGAGCATGATGTTCAGAAAAATAAATAGAAGTAGTCAGCCTACAACTTCAGGAAGCAGTACCTCATCTGTTTCAGGGACTGATGAGACTTATATTAGACTCAAAGTACCAGCATGGGACATCCTAGAAGCAACTCCATTTGTGCTTGATGCTGCTCTTACAGCTTGTGCCCATGGAAGACTTTCTCCCCGTGAATTGGCTACAGGTTTGTTCAACTCTTTTAAGAAGGTTCCAAGTGCTATTTGCAAATTAATTCTCTTATGCATTTGCTAAATTAGAGAACTATTTTCGGTGTGTCAACATTTCAAGGCATTATAGAGAAAGGTGTCTCAAGAGGCTTCAAAGCAATCACTTAAATTGTTCTGCTAGTTTTCTATCTAATTGACCCTGATATAAAGTGCAAGGCTGGGGCAATGCTCACTTTGCTGCAGTTGCGTGGGTGCATGTGTGTGTATAGAGAGAGAGAGAGAGAGAGATTGTAATCTAAAAATTCTAATGAATACATTTGTTAGCAGCTTAACATTATAATCAATAGGATGAACTCTTTAATTTGGATTTCCAAGTTAGCATCATGTTTCTTCACAAATATCAGTGTGTAGTTTATCAACTTTCTTTATGATTTGTGTTATGAATGTGATGATCATGTGCTTAAAAGATTTTCAAGATGAGGTTATTAGAAACAAAAGGCTGTGTTTTAAATGCGAGTTGAATTTTAGGAATGAGCATAAAATTGACTTGCCAAATCTTGCTACTGTTTGACATTGTATTCATTTCAAACTTTATCTCAGGACTCAAAGATCTTGCAGATTATCTTCCAGCTACTCTAGCAGCCATTGTGAGCTACTTTTCAGCTGAAGTAACACGAGGAATATGGAAGCCAGCTTACATGAATGGAACTGATTGGCCAAGCCCTGCTGCAAACTTATCCATTGTTGAGCAGCAGATAAAAAAGATACTTGCCACCACTGGTGTTGATGTACCAAGCCTTTTAGTTGGTAGTTCCTCATCTGTAATCCTTGAAATCATATATTTCATACTCTAATATTATTATTAAATGGCAAGTGGCAGCGTGCATATATTAACTTTAGCTTGAATATTTGACATGTGACATTAAAAGCATAGTTTAAGTTTTTGAATGCACAGATTCTGACAATCCTCCTTTTGATAAAAAGCTTTGATTAATGCGTGCAGGAGGGAGCGCTCCAGCTACACTTCCTTTACCCCTGGCTGCCTTGATTAGCCTCACGATTACTTATAAACTTGATAAAGCCTCTGAACGTGCTCTAACCCTAATTGGGCCAGCCTTGAATTCCCTAGCTAATGGTTGCCCTTGGCCATGCATGCCCATCATGGCCTCACTATGGGCTCAGAAGGTAAAGCGCTGGAGTGACTTCCTGGTGTTCTCTGCGTCTCAAACTGTCTTCCACCACAACAGTGACGCTGTAGTTCAGCTTCTCAAGAGCTGCTTTACATCCACTCTTGGCCTAAGCTCCTCTCACATTAACTGCAATGGTGGTGTGGGTGGACTCCTTGGCCACGGATTTGGCTCCCACTTTGTTGGTGGGATCTCTCCAGTTGCCCCAGGGTTTCTTTTCTTGCGCGTGCATCGATCTGTCAGAGATGTTATTTTATTGTCAGAAGAGATTTTATCCCTTCTCATGCTTTCTGTTAAAGAGATTGCAAATTGTGGGTTACCTAGAGAGAGAGTGGAGAAGTTGAGGAAGACCAAATATGGGATGAGATATGGGCAGGTTTCTTTTGCTGCTGCCATGTCACGTATCAAGCTTGCAGCGTCACTTGGAGCTTCATTAATTTGGATTTCTGGTGGACCAAACCTAGTTCACGCTGTGATTAAAGAAATCTTACCTTCTTGGTTTATATCAGCCCATGGTTCAGAGCAGGAAGGCCGAGAGTCTGGAGGTATGGTTGCTATGTTGGGGGGTTATGCACTTGCATATTTTGCAGTGCTTTGTGGGACATTTGCTTGGGGAGTGGACTCTTTATCACCGGCATCAAAGCGGCGACCAAAGATACTCGGGTCACACTTAGATTTTCTCGCAAGCGCATTAGATGGTAAAATATCTCTTGGTTGTGATTGCGCAACTTGGCAGGCATATGTGTCTGGGTTTGTGAGCTTGATGGTAGGTTGTACGCAGAAGTGGGTGCTGGAAGTCGATCTGGATGTATTGAAGAGGCTAAGCAAGGGATTGAGACAGTGGAATGAGGAAGAATTGGCTCTAGCCCTACTTGGTATTGGTGGGGTAGGAGCAATGGGGGCAGCAGCAGAACTGATTGTTGAGTGTGAGTTTTAATTAGTTGTAAGCATGCAAGGAACCCTAGAGTAATGATCAACTCTGTATTTCCTCTACCACCTCTACCTATAAGGAACTCAACTGTTGCCTGTTCTTATTTTTTCTTTTCTTTTCTTCTTTGGTAGGGAAATTTAGCTCTTGTAAATTTGAAACAGAATGTAATTTATTTATTTTTGAGACTATATTCACACTTGCGACAATTATCTTATAGTCAATAGGCAATTTCTTTTATTTTTTTTTATTTATTCTCCTTTTTGGGTTAAGCATGAATTCAATGGGCATATTTGTTTCGTGAGCTGGCGCATATTAAACTTCTTACATGTATTGAGAATGTTTATTTTTAGTATGCCTGTTATTGTTTTTGTTATTTAAATTTGAAAAAGCAAAAAGTATTTTATCACTAGAAGCTAATTTGAAGGACTTTGGGATTTGAGGAGTTAATCAAACGTAGCAAGTTAAAGTTTCATGTTGGTCAGGATTCTAAGCACTTTTGAGAGAGATGCCAATAATCCAGTGTATTGTTACTTCAAACTCCCACTCAATAGTTACCGTTGAACTCTCTCTCTCTCTCTCTCTCTCTCTCTCTCTTATGTCTCTGTTAATGGAGTTGTAATACCGATTTGAAATCCGCTGATGGAATTGGAAAACCAACCTCAATCTCTTGCCAAATATAAGAGGAAAAAAAAAATGCAATTTAATGTGGGCTACACGTAACACATGGCAGGTTTTCATTCGGAACATAACAAACTGCACCTAAACGTACTGTACGTAAGGTGTGCCTAGTCTGAAAATTATTTATCTCTATCCCCTTCTTTCGAAAGTACAAAAATATCCAGTCACGGTCTCACTCTCTGTGAATTGAATTATCTGATAAAGAAGGAAAATAACGAAATAAAAATGGAAGGCAAGGTTTTGAGGGTGAGTTGCACACCCACACCATTACCCAGTTCATCGTCGACCATTTCAAAGCTTCCACAGTCGCTTTGCCCCTCTCTTTTCAAACCCAACTATCTACCCCGCGCAGGTTGTTGTTGTTGTTGTTGTTGTTGGTCTTCAATAGCTAGTCTTTCCATTAACCCTTTTTATTTTTATTTATTTTGGGCTTTTTTAATGGACAGTTTTAGCGAAGAGCTTGAACAAAGAAGAGCCACTCTTAGAGGGGCTTCCCAAGGAGTATTATGACGATGTAAATGGCTTTCTGACTGGTTTCAAATATTACTTACTATATACGCAAAGCTGGATTGAATTTGAGCTCTTTTTTATTTTATTTTTAATTCTACTTTAGGAATGGCAAGCCCGACAAAGGGAAAAGACGAAGGAGTTTCATCGAAGACGTCAGGAGGAAGAAGAAGAAGAAGAAAGAAAGGTTCAAGAGTATCGTGAAATTGGTACGAGACTCATGGGATATCCTGAAGAAGATGTTCTCAAAGCTCGGAGATTGGTTTCGAGCTTAATCAAGTCCGCTGAGGAAGTTGAAGAGGTACTTGTTGCTTAATCTTACTGCAGAATTTGGTCATATAATTATAAGAAAGGGAAACAAATAATTAGGCAATATTTAGCTATAAAGTCTACCATTTGAAAATAATACTAATTAATTTAGTTGGTTTCTTGATGCTTATACTCTATGCAGAAAATTGAGGAAGCTGCAGAGAAAGGGGAACTCACTGAACTTGTTCTTATGGTGATATGGAATCGCCTTGATCTTGCTCGACGTGATGTAAGTTGGTTCTCAAATGTCTTTGATACCTCCTTTATTAAAAATAATGCCTACAATTATTATTTTTTAAGTAACAAATTCATTGCATAAATGTATAGTTCTTTTTTTGATAGTATTCCTTCTAAACTGTGGGGTATGATATCAATTGCAATATCTATTTCCATTACAAGTCTCTCTCTCTCTCTCTCTCTCTCTAGCTTAATGATTCATGTATTTGTTGCATCTTTTCAGGAGGAAAAGGATGCTATCAGAAGTCTTGATTTACTTTACAGAAGGGTTGAGGTATGAACTGCTTTCTTCATGAAATGTCAACCTGCAGGGTTTGTATTTTGTTAAAACGTCAAAAACTTAATGAGGTTTATCGACTTTCTCAGACGTATGGTTGAACATGCGTATCATCTACTTGTGTATTATCTCCAAGCATTAAAGGATGCCACGAAATACTAAACATTATTTGCTTAGCATTTACTCTCTCCATTCTTCTTTTTCTGCAAAACATCGTGTAAAACCTACCTCTTTATATGAAGGGTTCTAGTTCTGATTAGATGGTATGACGAATCTATGTAGATTGTTTTTTGATAAGTGTATGTTTGAGTTGACAAATAACAGTTCTACCTTGTGTACAATTCAAAATTTTATTCAACTTCCCTCACTGAATTTGTAAGACAGTATGAAATCTGAGATAATGTGAGAACCAACTCCTAGAAATTTCCGAGTTTCATAAGTAGTCGGGTAATATGAGCTGTTGTTGACTTGTTGTCACTGTATAATTCCATCTACAGCTTGTGGAATTATGAATTAGCTCTTGAAGTACTTTTTTTAGAGTTATATATATTTTTTCTTTATCTTTAATGGGAAAAAATTGCAAAATCTGACTTTCACTTCACATTTTTAGACAGAGATATTGAAAAGGGAGGCTACTCCTGCCATGAGATTGCTCAACGATCTTTTGAATATGTATGATGGATTTGATGATGAAGGATGGCTGAAGGAATGCAAAAAATGCATGGTTGATAGTTTTCCACGAGAGGATCCATTTAGTATTGTTCTTCCTGCAGGATTTGACATTGATAAGGTATAATGCAATTATGATCTCTCTCTGTGCGCCTGAAAATACCAAGGGTCACATATTATCTTTGAAGTTTACAACTGAATGTTCATAGAGACTTAACTCGTCTTTTTTGGCCCCATCAGCATGAAGGGCCGCTGCGACCGCCACTTGAAGCTGATGATGCTTTGTTAAGAGTAGACTTCGTTAGAGAGGTTGATGCCTTGCTACGGGAGGTTAGAGCTGAACAAAGTGAAGCACAAACTGCACAAGGGCTTGATCCTGAATCCATTGCGAATAGGTTGAAGCAACAGGAGAAGCAACGAACGATACGCCAAGTAGAAACTCTACTGGACCTGGCCATTAATTTAAAGTGGTAGCCAACTTTTTGTGCTTTCACAGCCTAATTTTCTTTTTGACGAGAGGAAAGGTAGGAAAGGGAGGGTGGTTGCTGCGGCTACAACCTCAAAAACAACCTTTTGCCCATTTACAAATTAGTTCTGTGATAAAGTTTCTTACTGTGTAATTATGAATATATCAACAGAACTTGTAAGCCGTGCCCACTGTTTCATATAGATTCTGGTTGTAGACAAGTTATTGTATTATTTCCATGACACTGACAGCTAAACATATTCCAAGTAGTTTAGATATTATTTGTTTTAATTATGCAAGCCATTTTTGTTGCTATTGTTTTGAAAATGAATAACGATCTTATAAGAAAAATGGATGAATTTACACCAGATTTACAAATGCCTTCCAAACCATATGCTACTGTGCTCTAATGCAATCCAACAGGGTTTTCTACATTAAACTTTGTCTAATAAAAATATGCTAGGGTAAAAGGAATCCAACTTCTATGGTCGGCACTACTTGCTTCTGGCTTCAAAAAGAGCGCAACTATGTGACTTCATTTCATAAGCAGCGACTAATCCCACCGTCTGTTCAGCGACAGGCTCACTATCAGTTGAGAAAAAACCTGGGAATGGAAGAGCCGTGTCTACAAGTCGGTGCCATTCCATACCTTTTGGAGGTGGGGGTAGAATAACACTCTCCTTATGGTGAGCTGCATTGAATGCAATGAACAGATCACCCTTTTGATCAGAAGACAACTCGGAGGTTAAATTGTTCACAAGCTTGTCTTCATCAACCTTCAACCTCATGGCAAGGAATTTGCAGGATGGGTCTTCCCATCTTGGCAGAGATTGATCACCTCCATACCAGTCAATGTTTTGTTCTTTCAAGAAGTTCCTCTTTTGAAGAAGGTCACTTCGCTGCATCCTCAATGAATTCAAAAAGGAGATGAATTGTGTAGTCTGAGTACCAAAAACTGTTCTTAGAGCCTTCCAATCAAAAGATTTCCTGTCATCATATGAAGGGGAACCACGAGAAGATTGTCCACACTCATCTCCCATATTAAGAACAGGCACACCTAGTGAAACATACAGAACAAAGAGAAAGTTGCGAATTTGTTTAAGTCGCCTCTCGAGTACAGCAGTTTTGTTTGTAGGACCTTCTTCCCCGCAATTCCAACTTAACTCTGAAGCTAATTCATCACTACTGAAGCTGACGAGGTCTATAAGAGGAAGTCCAGAGTTTCTGGCAATGAAATTGAAAGAGTACGCTGGGCCTCGTCCATCTGAAAAGATGTCCCCGCTCCCACAAAGTCTAGTAGCAAGGTCACCAAGAAGTCCCTCGCCCCTCAAGAAGTTTCTAACATTGTCAGAAAACTTTGCATTCATTTCTGCCCATCTCTTCCAATGAGGAAAACGAGTTTCTTTTGGTATCATATCATGAGGGTCCCAACAGTCTGCGATGATCTTGGTATTTGAGAGTAGCGGATCAAAAGCAATTGCTTCAACCAAAGGAGGACGAGACAGTTTTTCTCCATAAAACCCTCGCAACAAAGAGGATGCATTAATGAAACAAAAACCATCAATATGACACTCAGTTACCCAGTGCCGAAGACTATCTAAAATCATCTGTTGCACAACCGGATGATTAGAATTTAAAGCACTTTTTTGGACCAAATCCACAGCCTCATTCACATAGTAATAGGATTCATCATCAATTCCATGGAGTGATTCATTGTCAGCAGTATGGGTGAATACAACTTCCAGTAAAACCTCTATTCCATTTGCGTGCATTTTCTTTACCATATCCTTCATTGAGTTGATAGCAGATACAGAGCCACCAGAAGGTCCATAGAGGTTCGTTGGTGAAAAGAAATGACATGGAAAATATGGCCCTTTTGTCTTATCAAATGGGAAAACTGGCTCTAATAAAACCGCATTCACACCCAAGGCCTTCAAATGCTCCAACTTCTCAGTCAAACCAGAGAAGGTCCCTGCTATATCAGAAGGCAACTCACTAGACTTGTGCTCAGTAAAGCGCCTAATGTTTAATCGATAAACTACTAGTTTCTCCAGTGGTAAGTTGGGATGAATATCATCGTTCCAGTCAAAACCAGGTTCCTTGCATAATCGTCCAAGGGACTTCAGCCCAGTTCCATGTTTACTAGAAGTACTATTCCCAATGATCTTAGCATATGGATCCAGAAGTATATGTCCAGCCAATGAATCTTTATTTTTCAGCAGATGGGTCCCCTTGAATCGATAACCATAGCTCACAAAATTCCAGGCACTTTCAAAGGAGGCATGCCAAATATCACCTGATCGATTGACATAAGGATCAAGATCAAGCTCCAAAGCAGGATCATCAGTCGTAATGCCATCATACAAGCATAAAACCACCCTTTCTGCATTTCTTGAAAAAATGGCAAAATTCATTGAAGCATCACTTGAAAAGGAGAGACCTAGTGGGGTTGGATAACCTGAACCAAAACCAACAGGGACAACAAAATTTGTCTTTCTATGACTTCTTATCTGTGAGCCACTAGAATTGGCATCTACCAAAGATTTCAAAAGAAATGAGAGATAGAAGGGTATTCCTTTAGCCTCATAATCCAACTGAACAGCAAACCTGCCCAATGAAGTCTTTGCAAATGGAGTTTCGACAGACGTGAAACTGGATGAATCATCTCTGTACATGCCCCAGTCAAGTACCAATCTATCATCATTACCAGAGAGTAGCAAGGATGAAACTTCAATATAGACTGCATAATTGGCATTTCTCTTCCTGACAGACACATTCACTAGACCTCCAATTTCTGTCCTGAACAGATAGGTTGATACCTTATCAAGGTCTTCAACTTGAGTATTGGTTGAGAATCTCCGTTCAACAGGCTCAACCGATACTCGTGATCTAGCATACACTTCCATATTCAGATTCCTGGGAGAAGTTCTTGCAATTTCTGGTGCAACTTCTCCACAGAATAGCTTTCTTTCATCCAATTTATCAAATGTGCTAATAATTTTGTTTCTGCATACGAGATGAATGCTATGTTTTGTATTAGATGATCTAGAGCCTCCACAATTCAAACAGCAAGACTTTGTTGCAAGTGATGGTACAAGAGTTGCCATCTTGCGTCACAAAAAGAGAAAAATCCCAAAACCAGACAGCAGAACGAAACCCTTTTCCAGGTAAAGGGACCTTCCTACTGAACTTGAAATGCTTTTCTGTTTCCACAGCCAAAACAATAACTTTATTAATTCCAGACATAACCAAGTTTTCTTCATGCTGAATCATGAGCCAAAAATAAAAATAAAGATCTTGAGCAAACTAATACAGTAATGAAATAAAAGACAAATCAATATTATTAATCTCAAAAAAAACATAATTTCCACCAACATTAAACAGAAAAACTGTAGTAAAAACTGTCAAATTAAACCAAAAAAAAAAAACCAGTCAAGACGATCTACATGGCCGTTCACCATTCAAATAGAGCTTACAACGACTTATCCAATTTCACAAGCTTTGACAGATAAGCTAAAAGTGGAACAAATTGAACGCTCCCTGTTGAAATAATAATTCAGAACAACAAAAAAAAGCTATCTCTTTGCCAAAGATTGTGGAAATAACAAAAAATCAGAAACAACAAAGTGAGGCAGGGAACTTACACCATCGGATTTGGCCAGTAAGTGAAGCTGAAAAAATCACTGGTATTCATTATTAGATGATGAGAAAGACAATGAGAAACCAGAAAAAGTGGAGAAGAAGACAGAGCGTGGTGTGTCGCTTTGTGCTTGTTATCGCATTCTGATGGCCGCACAACGCAGCTAAGCTGATCGAGATTGAAGAGCTCTGATTCGATGTCGAGCGTGAATGTTAGCTTTCCTTCATTGTGCTTGGCTCCCTCATCACGAAGACAAGACCGTGGGTTGATCACTTTTGACCGTCGGATCTTAAACAATTTGGTATTCTTAATAATAATAAAAAGTCTTATTCACCAAAAAAAAATAATACTACAGTCTAATTGTTATACTGAAATATTTTGTTTTGGTTTCTAATCCTTTTGAATTGAATTTTAATTTAAGATAAAAGGAAAAAGTACCATTACTATTTAAAGAATAAAAACGGAAAAGGAGAATTCACGTCAACTTTTTCATTTTAAGTCAAAACGTCCGTGAATCATATATTTTAGTTTTTTTGTCAATACGACCTTGATTTTAGTGGATTTGTATTTCAATTTTCGTAAATTGTATAATTTAATGAATTTTCCCTTGGACTATATCAATATTTCAATATAGAAAAAGCTTACTTCTTTTTTACTCGCATTTATTTTAATTGAAAATCTAACTCCAATCGCAAAGAAAGAAAAGTAATAAACTCTGAGATAAAAGCTTAAATAACAAGTAATCATAGAATAACTCAGAACGAATTTCCTCATATAAATGCAAGCATAAAAAGTAAAAACAAAACAAAACTATATCTACCTTTGAGTAAGAGCATAGCAGTTACTGTCTTACATGTATATTTGTCCCCATATTAAACAGAGAAAGAATACCATAAATCTGTAATACAGAGAATGAGTAGGAAACAGAGAACCAACAAGTTGATGCAATGGCAGTTCTATCTAAGTCTTGGAAGCACCAGCTTCTGAGCTGGCTTCGCTATCCCGATTAGAGTTCCTTCTCTTTGTGGGCACGACTGCATTGCTCTCTTCTTCTTCATCAATGACCAGCGGTCTGTCCAACTCTTCATCCTTGAATACCGGATGTGCATAAACATCCTTCAGATAGGCTCTCAGATTCAGGTTTGGCTCTGTAGCCCGTTCAAGTGTATCCCTTACCATTGCGTCCTGTCATCAAATATCATACTCATATTATCCCATCAGAAATATTTTATTGGGAATTTTTCTTATCAGCTTCATTTTGAAGAAACAAAATAGACTTCCTGAATCAGGTTTAGAATTTGAAACCATAGAGATCATCTCACCACATCACATAAATCAGTATTTACAAAACCAAATTGAATACGATGATGCTCTTTGTTTTATGTTTTTCTTACTAACCTGTAGTGAGAACTTCTTGAATGCTGATTCAAAACGCCCCTTACAGAATATAAAGAACCAGATTGTCAAAATAGGTTGTACAACAAGTATTATTGATGATTTTGCAACATCTTTTGTGCTAAACAATCCCATTAGAAGAATTTGAGCTATAACCAAGCCAATAATTACACGGCGATGCACATCTGGCCAGAAGGCTGCAGCACTCTCATATTTCTGGTCATAAACATTGATAATCTGGCAAAAAGGGTTAAAAAGACAATAGAAAAATGAAGATAGGGAAAGAAATTAGAAAATCTGTTCACCTATATAAATAGCATGAAAATATACACTCTTATTTAAAATAAATAAAAATAAAAAGGCATAACAAGATACATTGAATATATGAAAATGAAATACTGTGAGAAACTTTGTCAAACAGCAGAGAGTAAGTTTCACTATGAAAATTTTGATTTAAAACCAGAAGATAGAAATGTTCTCTTATATCTTTTCCAGAAAATGGTATAGATTTAAAGAGGGCCAGCCATGACATAATATCAGCTGTAAAATCAAACTGCTTGAAGAAATTAATTCTTTGATTTTCAAAGGGGATGCGGTTGAAAATCCAAATTGCTTTAGATGCTATTTGGTGACCAAAAGCTTCAAGTTCATGTCAAGCATGATGCAATGTTACAGCTAATATTAATACTGCTCCATATTTATTTTCCATCCCCTCATCCACCTACTTGTTTTGTATATTTCATGTGTTAGAACAATAAAGATGACCATTCAATTTAATAAAGCATACCTGATGGCGAAAAATCATGTAGGCAAAAGCAAAGAAGACCACAATAAAGGGAAGAAGTACAGGTGTGATGACAGAGTAAACAAGTCCGAGAAGAAAATATAACTGAATCCTAGGTTCTGACGTGGCAAAGTCCAAACTACCAGGATCCATTGCCTGCTCTCTATCTTGTTCTGTCTTGACCAAAAATGTGTTCTTAAGGTGGAACATAATTAATGGAACCAATCTCAGAATCTCTGCAGCAATTCCAGACCAACCATCAACCATTATATAAGTGATGAAGAATGTAGCTTTCATTGGGATGGACACACCAATAGTTTTCGTGAATCTGTAAGAGCAGCAGACTTTTCCTGTCAGAATATCTCATCATTAATAGACAAGTTTGAAAATTCTAATATATTTGATACAGATATAAACATGTTATCAACCTTATTCATAAGACAAGGAACCAGAAAGAAACACAAGGATTCCAAGTACAGACAATACTGTTTCAAATCAAATTAATATTATTTTCATCATTTAGACATTATCATAAACAAAACTAAAGGCTTCTATACTGATAGCAAGCACTCTATCTCTTTTAACAGATAAATGGGGGGAAAAAAAATTAGAAACCTTTCAGCTAAATTCAGATTTTCCTGTCATTTAAGGTCAGATGTCCATGTTCAATTTAAAACTTGATCAACTATATTGAAATAAAAACTTTGTGCTTGTTCCAAGCTTAAGATATACCACAAAGTAATTCTATTTGCTGTGACTTTTCACAAATTAGTTAAGTGAATTGGAGAGTGGAGAGAGTTATGCATACTTACTGTCCTGAGGACTCGTGAATTAACTTGTTAAGCTGCTGAAATGCTGTTCCCGTAATAATGCTTCCAAGAAACACATTGACAAGTATGAAAAAATGATACTTCTGAGCTGATGTCCTCTCCAGAGCTGAAATTGATGTAAAGCCTTCTATTTTTGACATAATCATGAGCAGTGTTGGAAGTAGAATAAGGAATATCTTTAATGCTATACCCGGAAGAAATCCTTGGATAAAAGACTTGATAACCTTCCTGCAACAAGAATTTCCAGAGTTTGATACTTCAATTTTTAGTTCATAACTAAGACCAGAAAATTGTTACTAGTTGCAATTCTTAGATATTTTATTTTTGGCCATAATTCAGCAAACAATTTGGAGTACACAGTATAACCCTAAATTATTGACATATATGACCTTCTTTCTCTCGTGATTCTTTTGCTGCTTCTTTTCTCTTTCATAAGACAAATCATGATATGGATAATAAGTAGGGCATGAACTTCATAATTGCAACCATAAGCTTAAGTGATATAATGCCTTCTATCGTAGTATTAGTTCTACCTAGGTAATTAACAACCTTACACAATTTTGAAATTGATATTTATATATAACAACTAAAGAGTTAAGAATGCAGCATTACTAACACACAACTGAAGTAGGTTTTAAGAATCACAGGATTAGATACAATTCAATAACAAAAAGAAATCAAGCATACTGAAAGAAATAGTCAACTAAAAGAATGCAGAAGACACACACTTTTCTATTATTGGCTTCAAGAAATGAACATTCTTCTCAATTCCCTCAATATTGGCCATAGATTGAACGAAGGCTATCGGAATCATAAAGAAGAAAATGAGGAAAAATACAGAAACAGCAATAAGAAGTCTTCGCACAGCTAGTGAAACATATGGAATTGCAAGATTATCCCAAAAGACGTCACGTGGCTCAGGAGCCCACTCAGTCAACCAGATCGTAGGATTATTTGATTGCTGAGTTTGAGCACAAACTGCTGCTCCCCATCGCGTTTTGAATGAAACAAACGCTGCTGGCACTACAGCATTGGGATCGCTTGTTACTTTTTCTCTTTCTTCCTTTTCCTGCAAAAAGTTATGTCATTAGGCTATAGACAAAAAGAACCAATCTATAATCTATTAGATTTCATTATTTTATACATAAGGAAAGATAAGGAAAATTTGCGTACATGAAGTAGTATGGATACCAGACAAAATTAACAGCATTTTTAACTGAATCTGAAGATTGTGTCCATTACAGAAATAGAATTGTTTTAATTACCAGCGGCTTCTCATTATTGCTTGAAAATGACTTAATCTAAACAGCAAACAAATTGTGGTCTATCTTTTCCACTAAAGAAAATTGATGTCGACCTTAATAACCATTTCCAATGACATTAAACAGAGACTTACTTTTAAAAATTAGAATAGTAATCATGGCAAAGTTCAAAAACTTGTAAAGTAGAAAGGTTTTGAAGACAAATTTGACAAAAATGCTACACAGCCTACACAGAGCTGATACTTACTTGGCAGGACAACTTCTCAAGCTCAGCAGTATAATAATTAATTGCATCCACCTCCTTCCCCAAGAGGCCACAGAAACCTGTCTATAAAATAATGCGACATGAGAAATAAACTCAGATAGTGTAGATGCTGATGAACAAAATTCAGTAACAAAGATATGTACGAAAACAGGAAATAAGTCGATTATCATGTAAAGAAACCTTTGTAATAGGCCTGTTCATAGGATTTCTCTCGTGCTTATTTTGGTAGTACACAAGCCAATTTTGCAAACTCTTCTTCTTTGCAACCACCTTTGCAAGGTTATTTGCATTGTATACACCCTACAGATATTGGAGAAAGGAAAAAAAAAAAGACAAGAGTTTTGGTAAAATTGTAAACTAAAAAATTTATCATAGCAGCATCAAAAGGATGATATTTTTATTTGCAATGCATGACTCCTGAAGTGAACTTACACCCTATTCATAAGTTCATATCTGTATCTTAACGTCAGTCATCATTATACTCTCTTTTATTATTTTGTGGCACTATTTCTTGTTTCCCTCATCAGTCAAAGTAAATTACTAACAAAACTTGATGTAGAGTTCCTTACTTGATGCATTAGATAATTATCAGGATGATTGACGCAAAAGAAATGTTCAACGTGCTCACTGACTGATTCATCAGGATCTGGGGGAATGTTCTTTACAAGAACCTGTGAAAAAAACAAATAAAAAGCATAAGCAGATTGCATATATAATTATATATATATATACACACTAATACATACAAATATAATCATATCCATTATCATATAAAGATTAGGATATTGTCTAAGTTTTGACAGCTTCTAAAGCTGCCAGATTTAAAGGATACAGCCACAAATCCCTAATAAGAAAAAAAAAGGCTGACTTGGCACTACTGAAGATTGTTATCCTTTCCAATTAAAAGTCGACGGGTGTCAATTTCTATAGAACGAGTATCTCGTTGGTGGATTTTGAAATCCTAATACAACCAGTCAAATGATAAAGAAAAACAAAATTGAGAAAGCAGAACAGATCATAAGCTAGATAACCTCACCGTATATTGATCTGGACGACGCTTTTCAGATGCTAAATACCGAAGTCTCATAGAAGCTATTGTCTTATACTCATGGTATAATGCATAACACGTCCAAAATGAGAAGACATATGACATTGCCAAATGAACCCAAAACCTGCCAGTAACATATTAATGTTTTGTTACCATGAATTATGAAATACAGTCATGCACACTAATTACCTGAGAAGACAAAGTAACATGGTGCCAAGAAAAAGCAACAAAATAAGGTGATATTTATTCAACATGATATAATGAGGCATGTCATAATTAGCAGGTAGAATATTGCACGCTGTATATAAAAAAATGTTTCAAACAAGAGTACAATATAAACAGCTCTATCAAAGAAAACAAAAACTTTTTACCTATTTGATCCTGATTGAACGTTCGAGATTGACAGCCTGTCAATATCACTGAATGTTAAATCCTTAATCCCATCCAAGGTATTCCCGGTCCAATTAACGGGAACCAAAACAACAAGAGCAAGGAAGGTTATGGGGACAAATATTTTCAAGCTGCAGATGAGCGTCATTAGATGATCAACAAAATGCTGAAAATATAAGCAAGCAACAGTGCATATCTTTAACAGGTGCAATGTCTCTATTTGTGTCGAAGTATTGGTGGAAATAAACAAGTAGACTACTTGGTCAAGCAAACAAAAAGGTAGATAGAATATAGAGATTCAAGTAGGTAGGAAACTAACTAAGAACTTACCCAAGTAGGTAAATCCGGATGTAGACAGTAGAATCAAGCCCTGCATGATCAGTAAGCTCGGGTTCGGGCATACGCAATGCTGCTGGCATCCAATTTAAAAATTTTATATATGTTTTCCAGTCTAAATTAACAAAATTTCCCACCGCTGCTCCAGAGCGTGTTGGGCTTCCTCTGATCCCTTTAAGATACCATTTGGGAAAGTACACTCTATCATTGATTGGTTGAAGTCGAATTATGGCAAAAGCCACAAGAAAACCAAATGCAGACAATATATTTATAGCTGCAGAAACACCAATATCTTGAAGAGTGGCCATCTTTTTTGCCTTACAGGTCCCCTGAATTTAGACTAAAGCAACGAGTGAGAACGTCACAATTTCTAATAACAATGTGCCTAAAACTTCAAAAATATTACAGGCTAGTTTCCTCATATAATCAAATTATGAAATCCCTTTTTAGTCTTTTGGTACATAAGAAATAAAAGTAGGACTGTCATCGGATTTCACTTTATGAAGAATTTTCTAACTACGAATCCCAAACTGATGATGCTTAAATGTAATGTGGTTCAAAAATTAGGAGGAAGCAAACACAATTGATATTCAATAAAAATCGACCTGTTTGGAAATTATGACCGAAATGAAACGGCTGAGATTATATTATGATCGACCAAACACTGCATTTCAAGCCAAGAAAAATCCAATAAAATCCGATCTCATTTGCCCCTGACTTCGATTTCAAATATATTCTAAAAGAAATAAAAGCATTATTTGAGCAATTGAAACAGTTGGAGAAACTCCCTTCAATTCAAGGTTATAAACATGACTAGGAATCCCAAATTTCATCAGAACCTGATAGTTAGGGAAGAAAAATAAAAAGAAAGTAGAAGAACAGAGTGATTAATGGAGGACAATGACATTACCTACACCCCGGGTGGTGGCTTTGGATTCGGTGGAAGTAAATTTTGGAGATGCTCGATTCTGCGGAGGATAGGAGTTGGAACATAAGAAGACGGCGTTACGGTTTGAATTTCCTTGCGATTGATGATCAACATTTGCGGAGTGACAGGCATTCTGAAAACCAAATGGCGGCAAGGAGCTCGGAAGCGTGTTTGGTCTCGCTGAACTCGCGCTGGAACGTTACCGGGACATTTTGAATCTTTTTTTACTAACAATTTGCCCCTTTCTATTTTTCTTTTCGTTATTTTTTTATTTTCTATTTTTTTGTAAAACTGGGAGAGATATCCCAGAAACTATAATGAAAATATTCCTTTTCAATTTTTATACTAATATTATTAATTTAACTATAATAAAAATATTCCTTTTCAATTTTTATACTATTATTACTAATTTTGTTTTTGTCTCCTATTATTATTACTAGTTAAAAACAGGTGGAAAAATGCATAGGAATATTTTAAATATTTCTAGTGGAGTAAGTAGCGCCCTCTTCTTATAAAAAACACACTATTTATATAAACTGTCTTTTTTTGGTAAAAACACATTAATACATATATAAACTGTCTTGCAATTTAATTTTTTTTATATAGATTTACACTTTTAGGTGAACATATATAAATAAATTTTTATTTGTAAATAAAAGTTGCAATAGATCTTCAACTATTGTCTAAAATAGTAATTTACAAATGATACCAACAATCACCTACTATACTTGAGAAATATAAACTCCCAATCTTTACATTTTGGTTAAAATTTAAGTACTTGACTTTCTTAGTTGCTAAATAGATATAGTTGGATTTTAGTTTGTGAACTTTGTTTTTAGCACTTTGGTCTTTAAATTTCATTTCTTTTGGTGCATTGTAGTCCTTAAATTATTTTTTAATATGTTTTTTTTAACAATTTTGATACATGCAATATTTATTGTAACAAGAAAACAATGAAATTACAAAATTAGAGGCATCAAGCACATTGTTCATTTTTTTAAAAAAAAATTGTCTAATGACTAAAATGCATTAAAAATTAAAATTGTAAAACTAAAGTGCCAAAAAAATATAAAAGACTAATAGAGCTAATAACCCCAAATACAATTAAATGGAAGTAACAATAACACTCCTTTCCCATTAGCATCGTTTATAAAAATAAAATAAGAAGGCTCACGTACAAAAGTAATTCATCCATATTATATCAAAAAATTTACATATGAATTTTTCTGGATAACAAATAAAAAAATATACCTAATAATTAGGATAAATTACAGAAAATTCCATTCAATTATTCGACACTTACATATAACATTTTCAAACTATAACAAATAAGCCTCTCAACTATGATTATGTATAACGAACTTCAATCTAATTAAATGCTTAAAATAATTTTAATTTGACTAAAATATCCTTTTTTTTATGAATAACTAAAATATCCTTTTGGTATATCTATAATACTATTTTCCAAATAACATAATCTAAACTTTTTTTTATTATCTAAATATTTAAAAAATATTTTCGTCAAAAAATATTAAAACTATTATTCTCTTAAAAAAATACTAAAATAATATTTTATTAAAAATAAGATATTAAAAACAATATTTATTGAAAAAATAAAATATTAAAATAATATTTTATTCAAAAAATAAAATATTAAAAACAATATTTTATTCAAAAAATAAAATATCAAAAACAACAGTCTCTTCAAAAAAAAATATGGGAAATAGTAATATATTAATTAATTAAGTTTATTATTGTAGAAAATATTAAGTACTTTAAAATTTTAAACATTTATAGACTTTTTATAAGGGTAATTTTGTATTGGGTTATACATTTTTTTTAACTTGTAAGTTTTTAACAGTTTGAAGGGGTTTTCTGTAATATCATGGGTTATTTGTAAATGTCAAATAGTTCAAAAGGATTCTGTGCAATTTTGCCGAATAATTATTATGCTTATGTACTTTTTAATTAAACAAAAAATTGAATTTACTCAAAAGCTAATGTTAACACTCATTTGATATGAAAAATAGAAGTTGATTGAAGTTGCAATTTCAAAAGTCATGGTAAATACAATATTACCCAAAATTCAAAATAACTATAAAAACTATAGATGGTACAACCAGAACAAAAATAAAGAATTCCATCACTGAGAACTTATGTCAAGATTCTAAAAAGTGTATAAATACATATTATAAAGATAATACATCACCCAAAAAAATAGTTTTTTAAAAGAAATTTAGCAATTGGCCAGCCAATAAAAACTAAGAAAGCAAACAACTAAAAAATAGTACGCAAAAAATGTAAAAGTAACTTGCCTAGCAAAAGAAAAAAAAAAAAAAAGTGTGCAATTTTATTTGATACTTTAGTGATAGAATAAAAATAAATATGCCAAATATGTTGAATCAAAATACTTGCACTAAGATTAATTGCCATTCCTAAATTTTCAATTACTCATTTTCATTTGTTTGCTTAGCATATGCAGAAAATTTCGGTTGCTTAACGAGATAAGTTTGCTGTTCATCCTACCCAACCCAACTTTTAATGTATACTAAAAGAAAAAGCAAAATATGCAGAAGAGGAATAAAGCGGTTAATTACAATAATAATATATATCGGAAAGACAAACAAAAGAAGACTGCCAAACACCCAACCAACGAAGCAGCCAATAGAATTCATAAAAGTGTGTAAAACAACATCCTATATTACCAAATATCCAGCTGACGTGACAAATCTAAATAAACAAAGAAAAAAACCACGCATATTCCACGTCAGCTATAAATAGTTTTATCCAGCTCCATGTCATCAATTTCCTTCTTTTCACCCAGTACAATGAATTCTGGTACCTCTCATTTGGTGGAAAACTAACACCCAAAACTAAATCTGCTAGCGCCCGGCCCAACAGAACTTGAAGCAACATGGGGACCACGCATGCAATCAAATTGTGGGCCCATTCCCAACAACTTATTCCCAGAAATCATGCTTCTACTATTTCTTCCCACCGTCAGATTCTCGTAATCAATTGAGTGGGCCCCAACATCACCCGCGAAATCATCCTCGCCGTTGTCATCTTCATCGTCCACGTCGTCATCATCGGAGGACAAAGGGACAAGCCAGCACGTTCCATGTAAATGCCCATTCACACACACGAAATACTCCAAACCGCCATCATGTGAGCCGAGCCGTCTAGCCGCACTTTTAGGAACGAGCCGAGCCGCAGTCATGCTCCACACGCGAGCTCCACAGTAAGGACATCTCACTCTCTCTTCCAGCTCCAGCTGCCGTCCGATCAAATACGCTCTCGTCTTCGATTTTATAAATCCCTCAAAAACTCCTCTGTAGATTCCCAAATCGTCTTCCTTATCTCCCATGGGATGCTCGCAAGGATCGCTCACGTACAGCACGTCGCCCTGACACTGTCTGGCCAGAAAACTCCGACCCGACGTTTTTGAAAATCGGGTCGGCGTAGATTTCACGAAGTGACCCGGCGATGATCCACTCACTCTGAAGTGCCGAGTCGACTCGCATCCGCAGCAGTAGAACATTAGCTTAGCGAGCGAACGCCATCCACCGCCTATTCTACCATTCGGCACACTTTTCATCAGCGTTGCTACCATGCGCGGGGCGCGATAGACGCACACCTCTCGCCATAATAGTCTGGTCACTATTGCTTGGAGCTTCCGGTTCACCGACGCGACCAAGCAGAGAGCCTTTACATCCCATTTAATAGACTTGAAGACGAGGAAGAGTATCTGCTCGTTGAGGATCCCCGCGTTGCCTGAGTCGGACCCCTGGCACGTAGGGGTCCTTCTCATCCTCTTGTTCACACTCATGGTCTCCTGAAGAAGACCTTGTCGACTCGTTCATATAAATCGGCCCCTATAGATAACACAATTGATAGACACGTGTCGTATTCCCAGTGGCTCAATGACTACCTCGATACTGCTACAAAGAAACAACGCGTGGCACGGTTTTATTCGCTATAGGACGCGTGTTGGCTTGGTATTGATGAAATGCCGTGATAGAGAATCGAGGAGTAACGTCATCGATTCTATTAAAGCGGATAGTAATTGCCACGTGTCCTTTCCGATTCCAAAAAATCTTATTTTTTGGCATAAAAATATCTAGAGCTACGTGTCATCTTTTGAGATTGCTTCGGCATGACTCCACTAGAACTATCCAATTTAAAAAAAAATGATTGAGCTCTTAAGCGATCATATTCTACACGTGGAGAGGGAAGATTGTACCACGTGTATTTCACTTCTCGTTATTAGCGTTTTCATTTTTATTTTTTTTATTCTTTTTTTGGGTCACCATGTGGCCACGGCATGGAGCAAAAGAAGAAAGTGGTTGGTCCGCGGTATGCTCAATCAGCGTTTGGTTTGTCATTTGTATGACTTGCCGGGCGTGGACCTAACGACTAACGATCAGTTTGTCTGTTCCGAACTTGGACGCCCAAGTTTCCTCAAAAGGTTGTGCATGTGCAAAACTCCCAAAGGGAGAGGGTTTGGTATACATGGCATGCCCTTATTGGTTGTGCGGAAAGTGGAATGGAGAGACATATGACAAAAGGGATGGAACACCATGAAAGCAACGTGATTTACATTGCATGTTAACAATATTACCCAAAAAAGAAAAAATAAATTACAATATTGTTAACGTATACAACAAAAATGGCCTTCAGCGACCAATGACTTGGTTGCTAAAAACCCATAATTTGGTCTCTAAAATTTTTAGCTACTAAATTTCTTTTGTTGCAACAAGGTTGCAGAAAACTGGCATCAGAAAGGTATAATAGCCACCAAAACACGCTAATTCCAAAAGTTTTCAGCGACCAAATTTTAGTAGCTGAAGTAAGAAAAATATGGATGCTGGTAATTTAACAAACGACCATTATACGTTTACAGCTACAAAATAGCGACCAAATAGTTGGATGTTGAATAGGTTTAGTAGCAGCCAAATTCTTTGTAGTTAATTCATAAAAATTGCAACCATTTTTGGTAGCTGATTAAGTTATTCAGCAACCAACCTTTTGTAGCTAATCTAATTTTAAAGCTTAAAAATATACTTAACTACCATTCTTTGGTCTCAGATATCAAATTCAACAACCAATTATTTGTAATTGATATCTTTTTCAAAAAATTGAAATGTTTTAGCTACATTGGTTCTTAGATAAAAATTTAGAAACCAATATATTGGTAGTAGAAAGTTTCATTACAATATATCGGCAATATTCTATCATCGCCAAAATCATTGTACATTACGATTCGGTGCACTGTTCTTCAATGCAAGGTTTACCAAATACAATAAGCTTACACTAATGCAAAAATAAACACTCTGTACAATATAGGGGAAAAAATAGCATAATAGTGGTTGGTGAACTATGCCCTCTTACTCATCTTCATCTTCCAATGTAGTTCATTGTAAACGCAGCGAAGATGATGCAAGCATAAAAACATGCCATAAGTGGTTTCTTTGGAGCTTCAGGACACTATTGTGAATCCCATATCCGCTTGATCCTCTCATATTTCAATAAATACCTTTAAAAACACAATATCATTGATTTTAGATTTGCTTGTTTTGTGTTATTTATAAAACTAAGCATAAAACTAAGCTTCTCTAACTCAGGGCAACAACACCACTAATCTATACCAAAAAAAGAAAATGCAATACGACTGCAATAAGATAACAATAGTGTAAATTCCAAAATCTTAAGAAAGAGGGAGAGAAAATAAGATAATGAAGTCTCATAAAATCCACCAAATATAAGAATTATATAAGCATTCACATCTACGATAATGCTAAATACATCCTTTATAACCAATGCCATTGAAGAATTTGTATCTATCCATACAAATTACAAGTAAAACGCAAATCCAACAATATTGAATACAAGTCTATACACATGACAAGTAGCATCAAACTAAGAATTTATGCACGCTAACATTTAAGAACAGAAACATATTAACACAGATAACACCAAATCTCAAAATCACAAATAAAAGTTTTTCAACATTGGCACATACATGAATAGTCTATGGAACTCGTCTAGAATCAAGAGATTGATGGCTTCCATCTTTATTATGCTGCGCCTCAAGAATGTTCAGTGGAATTTGAGCTGTCATCACAAGACCTTGTAGTGCAGAATAACAAGAGAGTAACGAAGGAACAACCAGCAAGCATCAGTAGTTACAGGACCATTGAGAGTGGAGTCAAACAGAAGATCACAATAAATAAATAAAATATATTGAAGGAAAAAAGGAAATTAAATATATATCCAATAATGGAAGGAGTGTACATGCCATAAGTTCTTCATAGCCTCCAAGTATAGACTTTTTGGCTCCAATCTTACAGGCCATTTTCACTTGAAGAATAAAAAGCCTAAATATGATATTTAAAGCTACTTAATCATAAAGTAAAACAGTCATACTAATTATAAAGTAAGTGAAACTTAGATCTCAAACAAAATAAACTCCTAAGAGAACCCAAATTACATATTTTGCCTCAACAATTCACAACCGAACAATAAGAATTTACAAGCAAACAATTGGCAAGTGGCCATAAAAGTATATTCCTTGAACAGAGCATAAAAGTATTTAACAAAGTGTCCATTTATCAACCCATTACTTCGCAAGTTTTCTTTTGGATACAAAAAAATTTTGCACAGATTTTTGCAGTCACCAAAAAAAATAATTTAAAATATATATTAAAAAGAGACAAGTAAAATACACTATAACTGTGTGTACAAGCTACAAATAAGATCGGACAGTAGGAAAAAGAAAAGGCAGAAAATCAAAGTTAAAAGAAAAAAAATAGGAACCTGATACGTTATCTTCAATGGTTCCTCCGCTGCCATTTGCGCCATATAGCAATTTCTAAAAAAGGGAAAGCAAAGTTCGAAACAATTTATAAAAAATAATTAAAAAATAATAATAAGTAACAAAAAAGAAAAGAATAAAGGAAAAAAAAAAAAGGAGAGAGAAAAAAATTTGAGCTGGGGTTGGGATGGACTAGAGCTGACATTCCTCCATTAAAACTTCAAACTGCTTGATCGCATCCTGAATCATCATTCCCAATTCTTCTATCCTCCTCTCGAAATCGCACACAAAAAATAAAAGCAAAAGATTAAAAATTAAACAAAACATAATAACGGGAATTGAAGAGATTAGCAGAGCAAGAATCTAAAAGTTGGACCTGCAATTCAGTTCGTCATTATAATAAAATTATTAGATTCAGATAGAAGAAGGAGAAATACTTTGAGATGTGTACATACGGAGTGAAAGAGAAACACCTTTAAAATAGAGAAAAAGAGGTCTGACTACCAGACATTAGGGTTTTCAGAACGTACCTTCGGCAGAGAGGGAGGCAAATCCACCATTATTAGCATCCTAAAAGAATAGGGTTTTTAGTGGGAGGCAAATAGGGTTTTCAAATGTTTTTGATTCTTTAGCAGTCAAAAAAAAGAAACCTAGCAAGAGTGGTGAGTGTGGTTTCGGTGGAGGTGATCCGAGAATTAGAGAGGGAGAAGGTGAAATAGTGAGACAGTGATCCGTGGTCTCAAAGTGAGACTGAGATAGAGAAGAGGGAGAGAGCCGATAGTGAGATTGTGAGGCAGAGAGGGAGAGAGATGAGGTTGGGAGACTGAGCCAGTAATTAATTTTTTTGGGCACGCGGGAACTAGAAATTTGGCCCAGCTTTTTCTCCCGCCTGCGTTAAGGAAAAAAAAATTCTTTAATTTCAAAACGCTATAAAAATTATTTAGAGAAAAATGTATCAATTTTTTTAATGGAATTTTCTAAAAATATGTTATCTGTTAATGTTACGGTAGCCAGCCAGTTATCAAGAGTTAGATAAAAAATTTAAAAAATATGTAAATTATTTATAAAAAATTTGTTATTAAAACCACTTATTACTTTCTAAATTTTTTTCCTTCCAATGCTCTAACAAAAAAAAATAAAAATTCCTTCCATCATCTATATGTTACTGGCAAAAAAATAAATTTTATTATTTTTTGAAAAAAATATATTAAAATTTTAAAATATTTTTATTGATTTTTTTAATTAAAATTTTCTTTCATGTGTATTGATATTTGATAGTGGTGATTGAGCTTATGCTGAAAGAAATTAATATAAATACTAAACTACTAGTTTATGATGTCGATTCCCTAAACTATACTAGTTTTGACAATAAAGTCTTTTAATTTTTTTTTCTTAGCATTTTTCTTTCTAAATTCATATATTTTTGGCATCGTAACGACTTGAATAATTTTTTGTCATTTTCTTAACCAAAAAGGCACCTACATGTGAAAATATTTTGATGTTTATTTCACTGTGGAGTAATTCACACAGTTGCCTTGATGCTTGTTTTGGCAGTTTAGCTTATCCATCAACAAATCAAGCTTCCATAGATAAAGTGAAAGAGCTACCGCCCAAAATACTTTGGTCGCAAAAAAATCATTTCCCATAAAAAAAAAGCATGAAAATTATTTCTCGCATTGACCTTTAGCGACTATACCATTTAGTCCATGAAGACTAACATCAACGACCAATTGATTGGTTGCTAATTGTAGTTGTTCAAAATTTTTATACCATTTACTACTTTTCTTTTTGCGACCCAATGTTGGGTCGCTAGGACATTGGTCACTAAGACATTGGTCACTAAGTATTATTTGTAAATTTTGATAATGTATCAGTGACTAAACATTGGTCTTTGATTTTAATTTTTAGCAACCAACATATTTTGGTCGCAAAAAAATTTAAATCCCACCATAAAAACTGTAGACAAATTTTCCTGTATCAACTTTAGCAACCATATACTAAACATTGGTCTCTGATTTTAATTTTTAGCAACCAACATATTTTGGTCGCAAAAAAATTTAAATCCCACCATAAAAACCGTAGACAAATTTTCCTGTATCAACCTTAGCAACCATATATCCATTTAGTCGTTGAAGGTCGACATCATTTATAGACCAATTAATTGGTTGCTAATTGAAGTAGACCAACTTTTTTTTACCCTTTGCTACTTTTTTTTTTTTTTGCAAACAATATTTGGTAGTTGATAATCACTTTCAACAGCCAAAATAATATGGTCGCTGAAACTTTGGTAGCATAATATCATTTTTCTTGTAGTTATGTGTTTGTCAAAATAGTACAACCATTTATGCTTTTTAGAGTTCGCATTAATTCGTATTAGCATAATTTTTCAAATATAATTAATTAGCTAAGTTAAAAGAGGTGCAAGCTCTATCAATAATTTTTTTTCTTTTACAAATATTGCCTTGCACCTTGCGCTTTAAATCATGTTTCTAACTATTTGCAATTTATTATTTAAAAGTTAAAATTATTTGTCAAAAATTATTTATCAAAATACTTTGATTCATGAAACACTTCCACGTGAAAAATATGATAGTTTGATAGTCTAGGCTAATATTACCGTCCGAATTATATATAGTATTTTTATATACATCTACATAGGTCGTTGAAAAAATACCCAAAAAAAAATATAGAATATTTAATAAAAATAAAAAAATTCTTACTAATGCTGTTATCGCTTTGTTCTAAAACGTTACTATTGCCGGACAAGACCCATTTAGACAGTATCATCCCAAAGCGACGTTCCTTCATGATATAGCACTCGTCGCATATGCGTTCGTCTCAATGAGAATTTTTTCGATAGGCCTCCCACACAACAATTAACGAGGAGATTATTGGCGACAGTGGTAGCGGTGGATGTGGCAATGGTGACTTGGCAATGTGTCATGTCGTGTGGTATTCGTGTTAATGTCAAAATTTTCTCATCTAAATCCAACCCGTTAAGCTTTTGTGTTGAAATATATAAACCCAAACTCCTTCATGAAATTATCGTGTAATCCGTTAACACTTTAAACTTATTTTCAATTATTTAAAAATAAATAAAAAATATATTTAAATTATAGTTCATAGTTCATACTAAAAAATAATGAAGCACAAACAAACATAAAATATTTGTATCATTTTACAAATCAAAAATAAAAACTAAAACAATATACTAAAAAATAATGAAGCACAAATAAACATAAATATTAGTTTTTGTTTATTTATAGTTAAATTACTAAATTTCCATTGAAGATTAACGTCCATAATGGGTCTAATGGGTGTTTGTGAGTCAACCTGTTAAGACCCGTCAAGATCACGAGTTCATAATGGATCAACCCGTTTCAGATAAACCCGAACCTGTAAAAAATCGTATATGTCTATGTCGTGTTAACGGGTCGTGTTGAATTTTGCCAAGTCTAGTGGTGGGGAAGCTTGCCCAAGTCTTGTGGTCTTCCTTTTTGACGACCCCAGCGGTGCGCTTGTATATCTCCTTTTATATAGAAGTGGATAATCCTATAAAATCACCACCTCTTTACATTTGTTTGCCATAGGATTCAAAATGGGATCAAAATAGGGATTGAAAAATATAAACGTTTAAAGATAAAGTTTGATATAGGTATTTATAACGTTACTGTTTATGAGCCTATTCGTTTTTAGGAAAGCTTGATGCCGTTTGGAAAACGCATGGCCATTGAATGGAGTAGTGTTAGACAGAATACAAAAAGTATCATCATTTCGTGTCTAGCTCTATCGAATGGGTGATATGTAATAATTAAGGTGGTGTGAGATGAAAATACGGAACTTTTCAATTGCTTCATACACCCAACTAGCCACACACCGCCCAACATAGAAAAAACTAAGATGGTGTGATAAATAAAAATATGAAACTTATTGCCTACTTCACACCGTGCAACTGGCCTTACACCACCTTTAAGTTGGATAGTGTGGAATAAACAAGGGCAGAGTGTGCATTTTTCCAAAGAATGCACACACTGTCTATAGTTTTACTCATCGCCCAAAAAAATGCACACATCGTCCAAATGTTGGGAGGGACAAATACTGTTGTTTTCATCATTTGTTTTTCTAGTTTCTTTATATTTTTTTTAATTTTTATTTAAAATACACAAAAACAACATTAAAACACATTAAATAGTAGTTATAATCATTAAACAATATGTAAGCATGAATAACAATGTTATAATCTCATTAAAAAAAGTGAAATTAATAGATACACATCATTAAACGAGAAAAAAGCAAAATGAAAAATCTAAGTAAGGAATAATGAAGCGGAGGGCATAAATAAAATAGTTTAAATCTTGGTGACCGTATAAAAATTCCTTAAATAAAATGTAAAAGTTGGGCTGGGCTAAGAAAGAATAGTGAGGCTGAAGGGCCCAGTGAAAATGACAAAGAACAGTGGGCCTAGGCAGCCAAGCCCATTAGGTACCAATAAAGTAAGAGCTCAAAGTTTGAAAGAGTCGACATGAGTAAAAGGTGAAGCATGGGCCTTAGATATGATATGAATGATTAGTTGGTGGGTCACGTGTAAATTGCACAGTACAATATCACAATATCTATAAATTTCTCAAGCCTCTAGAATCCTAGATTCATACGGTACCCACCCAGCGCACGTTAGGCCGCTTATTAAACAATTTAACCTATACATACGGGGCGCAATTTAGCCTCTTATACACACAGCCAACTCATATCTCTGTTTGAATGCACTTCTTCCACATAAAAACTCTTTTTAGTCTCTCTCTCAAGTCTCAACTCTTCTCTCTCTCTCTCATCACACACAAATTAGGGTTTCAATACAAACTCAAGTCACTTCGTCTTCTTCTCTCTAAAACCCTATACCCCTATTGGGCGATCTCTGCGTTTTCAATGCCTGCAAATCCTTTCCTGATATTTTCCACGCAGTGCCAAGTTGTGCCATTTGGTGGGCGATTTTGGCGAATCGCTCAATTTCGCATATTTAAGCTATCTCAGATAGCCTGTTTTAATTAAATTTGTAGCGCCTGCCGGTGCTTTTTCGATGGCGCCCAGTCGAAGAAAAGGTGCCAGCAAAGCCGCTGCTGCTGCCGCGGCTCGCCGGCAGTGGAAAGTCGGCGATCTTGTTCTCGCTAAAGTCAAGGGTTACCCTGCTTGGCCTGCCGAGGTATTCACTATTATGTGCATAGCATGAAGTTGGTTTGTTTTTTTATTTATTTATTTAATTTTTTTTAGTTAGGGTTTTGCTTGCATGCTTTTGATTTTAGTTTCTGGTTTATTAACATTGTCGTGGATGCTTAGCAGTTCGATTTTTTGATTCGATTAGAGCTGATTTTCTTTTTCTGGAAATATTATTGTATTTGCATTCAATAATTAGGTTCGCAATTTTGAATTTTTTGTTAAAGTGGAAATTTATTGGTGCTTAAGCTCTTTGTTAATTTGTATATTCTATGATTATGTCGAAGTCCATTAGTATGGATAGTTCTAACCACTGTGTTCATTTTGTATATCTACATTGCTAGCAATAGTCTCGCAGAAGTTAAATACTTCCCTTTGCCTAATAAAGTTAATTTCTGGTGGCAGGTAACTGAGCCAGAAAAGTGGGGCTTCTCTGCTGATTGGAAAAAAGTAGCTGTACACTTCTTTGGAACCCAACAAATGTAAGCATTAGTTATTCTTTGATTAATTTTGAATGCAGTAAAGGATTATTTTCTTCATTGTTTTCTTGAACTGCATTGTTGAAGTGATATGTCTTTTATTTCTAATAAGGAAGAACATACATTATCGAACCGATGTGTCTTTTATTTCTAATAAGGCTTAAGGCTTGAAGTTAGAAGTCACCGCACTTCATGTGAGGAAAGGTACAGTAGTTAGGTTGATATAATCATTATCAAAGATGTAAATCTTATCGTGTACTGATTATTTTTTAATTTTTTTTTCCTTTTGGTAGAATTGCTATGGCTTCTTTCAATAGGTTATCCCTGCCACCACTACTGTTAATGTGTTATTTATTTGCATCTTTCTTTTTTACTTTATAAGATTAACTTTTTAAAATTCAATTTTGTCATACATTTCAAGTTCTTTTTCCATGAAATATGATCACCAGTGACAAAAATATTACTCTTCTGCATTTATTCACTCAATGCCTCTATTTATGACAAGAATGTTCATTGATTCAATTTATTTTTTAAAGCAGTTCTCTTTCGTTCTTGTAACACATAACCGATGGGAAACTTTTGAATTTCTGTAGCTTTTATGAAGCTAGAATAGTTTAATAGATGGGAATGAACTCGAATGTTTAATTTGGCTCTTGTATTTAAGTTGTTCTGTTGTTGTGGTAGGAAACATAGGTCATGAAGAAAGAAGTACAGGATGTTAGTCTTGAATATTACTAACATAGATAATTCCTAATATTGATTTGTTGTGGAATGCTTCAAGATTAGTTGCTAAACTTGATAGGATACTAATAGGCAGTAGCGCATAGAGAAACTTTCACTTTCCGTCTTTAGCATAGTTTACTAAATATTCACCTAAAAATATGAAGCTTTTGAAGAGGTGACTTAACCGAGGATCTGTTTTGCTTTTTCTCTGATAAAAAATAAAATAAAAAGAATCTGTTTTGCTTTGCTTCTGTATTTTAGAGACAGGAGAAACTATGAGTTATTTCTTTCTATTATCTGCTTGATTTTGAGGCACTTATAATTAGTTTAACGAAAAGTATTCTTTATGACAATTTATTATGGTTTCATAGATTTGATGGCCTAAATAAATAGTTGACATAGTATGAATGAAAGGGACATTGCAATTTTGATGTGAAACTTTGTTGGGTTAATTTAGTTAATTCATTTTTTTTTTGGTTATTTTGATTTTGTAGGGGGTTCTAATTTATCTACAAGTAGTTCTTCACTTACTTGGAATCTCATGTTGCTTTTGTGGAAAATTCTTTTACATGATTTATCAATTAATTTCTCTTAATAAAAATATTTGTGGTTATTTTTAGAAAGTCAAAATGCTAGGTGCGCCAGGTCTCCTTGCAAAGTGCGATAGTTTTGCAAGCTGGGACCATAACTAGATTAGTAAGGGGGCTTAAGGGAAGTTATAGCCACTAAGCCTAGATGAAAATGAAAAAGGATAAGCTACCATGTTTGTTCAGTTTTTGGACTCTATTGTTTTATGGCAGAGTAGTTAGTGCAAGAAGTATTGCTTTTAATAAACATGTCAAAGTGGTATCTTGTGGTAGCAATACATGAAGATCTATTAGTTGAGATTGAAAAGTATTGACCAAGAAGTAGATGGAGTAACCTCCAGGAAACCTTGTCCTATTTGTTTTTATCTAAAAAACTCCTAGATTGAAATAACAATAAATGAAGAAAATTTATGCCATTAAATCCAGAGCTTTTTAAAGATTTATCGTGTTCTCATTTTCTTTTCATTTTCCCCAATTTTGAATTGAAAGGATATTTGTTAATTGGGATGGACAAAAGCAGTAACAACTCCATTATCAGGCAATGGTATGGGTGTTTATGTATACTAGCTGTTTTCTTGCTAGAAGATAGGTGGATATTGATCTTGAATCTTTCTTCATCCTTTTGCACTTGCATGGCGATGTTGTTCGTGGAAATAAGTGTTTGGTCTGTTTTTTCCTTTTCTTGTTGGTGGTACTTAGCTGTAGGAAAGGACTGAAAAGTGAAGTTATAGATGTGTTTTCATGTGTTGATGGATATTCTTCTTATGAAACTTTCACATCAGTAGGTTTCTAATGCACCTTTGTGTCATACTTTTACCTGGATGGTATTGTCTTCTAGTTTGTTTAGTCCTAAATGGTGTTTAAAAGCACCATTTTATGATGTCAAACTACTGCAGTTTAGAGTAAGTCTATATGTATGCTTTATGACATTTAATAATTTTTCCTTACCTGCATTAACAATCCTTGAGAGTAAGCAAATTGGAAATTGGAGTTTGGTCCTCCATCACATCTCATTATGCAAGACTTATATTGCGTGGGTCTATGCAACATATTTTTGTTTTTTTTCTTGGAATATGATTTTGGTTTCATAAGGTTCTGTGATTATGTATATGCATGCGTAAAGCTTATTTGAGGAATCTTTATTTTGTCTTTAATTCAATTTATGTCAATTAATGCTTTTCGGACTTTTATTATTGCACAATTTTTCTTCATATGGAACAAACCAGAAAGGATGTTAGTTAGATTGGTGTATATTACACACATGCGTATGTTTTCTTTGAGGTTTTTTTGTTGCTTTGAATGTTTCATTTTGATTTTTCCTTTAATCTGCTTGATGAAGAATTGCTTTTGGTTAGCCAGGATATGAATGATGTTTTCTTTTATCAATGTACTTCATACAGAAAGGATCAGTTAGAGTTGGTTAGCCAGGATATGAATGATCCCTAGATTTTGCATCTTTTTTTGGAGTTTTAATTTTCCTGGTTTTTTGATGCCTTTAAATCCAGTTTTGGCCTCAACTTCTGCCTTGTAATGTGCTTTATGTCCTTGAGGATAATATTTTTATTGATTCTTTGAAAAGCATTAGACACGGTTTTTTGTTTGAAATTTTTAGTTTTTGTTATGTTTTTATATGAATTTCTTTGTCTTTAAAGAAATTGGTTAAATTACTTTTCAATCCTTGGAACTATCAAGTTAACCTTTAATTTATTAGTTTCCATTATATTTGCCCATTTTTGACCAACTGTTCTACTTTCTTTATGAATTTGCTGTGAACCAGATCATTTTTGAATCACCACTTAGCTTACAACTATCATCAATTTATTCTTTACACTGTATTTTTTGATCATTATTTTCTCAAATTATCCACCAATGAAGTAAGTTTCTAACTCATCACCCATAGTTTACTCAGGTTGAATGTATTGATATTGTAAGCAATCAAGTATTATGGGTTAATAATAATATGACAGCTTTTGTATGTTGCACGCTGCTAAATAATTTCTATTAGGGTGATGGTTTAGGAGCATAAAGTGTGTATCTGTCATAAAAAAGTGTAATCATATATTGATCTATGCTTAACTTTTTTTCAAATATTTCTTAGATTTTCATCGACTCAATTGTACAAAGTTCTATTTTATGCATTTGTTTCACTGGGCATATGTATTCACAATGTTAAAGATTAAAATTCTGTTATCTATCTGAGGCTAGCTTGTTTACCTTTTTTCATTGGAAATTTTTTTGCAGAGCCTTTTGCAACCCTGCAGATGTTGAGGCATTTACTGAAGAGAAGAAACAATCGCTTCTTGTCAAGCGTCATGGAAAGGGTTCTGATTTTGTTCGTGCACTGCAGGAAATTATTGATAGCTATGAGAAGATGGAGAAACAGGACCAAGTTGATGATTGCAATTCTGAAGAAGTTGCTCGTGCAAATGTTGGAAATTCAATGGACTCTTCAGCTAACTTTGAGTCAAAGGATCAGGTAGAAGTTCCAAATGCAACTCTTGATTCTAGATTAAGCTCATCCAATTTTACCAATGATGACAATGAGCCAAGTCTTCCAGTTGAGGATACTTCAGCCACTGCACAAATTGATGCTATCATAGATAAAAGGGAACCAAGTGATAGTGCTGCAGTTACAGAAACACCTTTGCCAACCATATACTCAAGGAGAAGATCTAGAGAATCACGACCGCAGAATGGTGTCTCACAGAGAAAGGAAACAGCAGTTAGAAGGTCTAGAAGCTCATCTAGGGTAGAATCTCGTAGGTTACAAAGCTTTCTTGTGCAGTATAATGATAGTAGGAAGACTGCTGGGTACATATCAGCTAACTCAATTCGTGATGGATCATTGAGAAGAAATAAAAGAAATAGAAAATCGCTGGATGCCTCTGAATATGATGATTTTGATTCACCTGCTTTTTTTGCTAGCATTGAAGACAATGGTTCTGAAATTGTTACAGTTGAGTCTGACACCATTAGTTTCAATGAAGGCAGCGCCATTGAGTCTGGCTGTAAGGTTGAACATTCAGAGACTGTTGTTGAATGCTTGGAGGGTGATGTTGAGCTGAACAAAGGTCTTGATCTCCAAATAAAGGCTGTCGTTATTAAAAAGAAAAGGAAGCCAAACAGAAAGCGGGCAACTCATGATGTATCCGAGCCTACTGTTACAGTGGAGAAGGAAGTGGGAATGGAGGTTGGTGTGCAAAGTACTAGTGAAAATTCTCAAACTGCTTGTGTCAAGAATAATGGAAGTGGTTCCAAGGAAGATGGAGATGAGCACTTGCCATTGGTAAAACGAGCCAGGGTACGGATGGGGAAACCATCTTCGGCAATGGAGGAGCTGAATAGCCTTTCAAATACAGAAGAGAGCACTCAGAAAGAAGTTACGGAACCAATGAACACATCTTTAAATTGTACCATTGAATATCCTGCCAATAGGGACCCGCCAATGCCAATTGTGAATGGAGTTTTGGATAATGTATCACCTTCACGCAATTGCAGTCAGTTTCCTGAATATAGATCTCATCTTTGGAAAGCTAAAAAAGTTCAATCATTTGGCTGCTCAGTTGATGGTGAAGCTGCTTTACCACCATCTAAACGCCTTCATCGTGCTCTTGAAGCAATGTCAGCCAATGCTGCTGAAGAAGGTCAAGCATGTAGTGATACATTGTCAACCATGGAGATGGTTACTAATAATGGATGTTCTATCTCTTTAGCGAGCAGATTCCCTCTTATGACAACAGAAAGCAAAACTGAGGTTGGCTTGGGCCTACAAGATGTGGATTCTATTGACAACAATCCTCTTCGGTTCGATGCACCTGGACTATCTACTTGTTTAAGCCCTGTAACCACCGAGGATAATACTAAATCATCTATTGATAAGTCTTGCAAAGATGTTTTCCTGAATGCTGAGGATCATGATGATGGTATGAGTTATGG
Source organism: Ochetophila trinervis (assembly GCA_003254975.1). Taxonomy (NCBI): domain Eukaryota; kingdom Viridiplantae; phylum Streptophyta; class Magnoliopsida; order Rosales; family Rhamnaceae; genus Ochetophila; species Ochetophila trinervis. The sequence goes on from QANX01004095.1 coordinate 87,364, forward strand.
TATTGGGACTGATGTTAATCACAGTGTCATTACTGCAATCCAAAGTCAAAGTTCAAGGCATTTGTTGTCTAATCTTGACAACGGTGAGGTTGATGTTGGACCTAATATAGGTTCAACAAATGAGTTTTTGCCTCGAAAGGGTGAAGACAATATTATAAATCTAGAATCAAACAATTCTGATGCTGAAAAGCTGGATAAAGATTTTGATGCTTCTGAACATATTGTTATGTGTCTAGATCCTGGAGGCTATTCAAGTACTAATGTCAATGGCATCAAAGTTTCATCTCAAGAGGCTAACGATGTTCTTAAGTTAAGTGTGGAGGCTACTGGTTGCGAGGATACAAGGTCTTTGGAGCTCCCGTATGATGACCACAGAGGTGTAGATAAAATGTAAGCCGATGCATTTTGTATCTTAGCTTGTAAAATAGAATGCTGTTGTGTACTTCAATATCCATTCCTTTATAGTATTTTTACTTATTATATAGATAGGTGATGCATGAATTTTCTTCACTGTCCTTTTTTGGCTTGGCAGTAATTTTGGAAGATTGTTACCTCTATGGTGTCTTTCATTCTGTAATTGGCATCATGAACCATTTGTGCTGTTCTGATTGTTAATTGCTTATTTATTTTAGGTCTGAGGTTGTTAAAGAGGTTATGCATAAGCAAGGGATGAAGGATGCAATTTCTTTGTCTCTTCCAGATGATAACATGGGCGATGCCTCTGGCATGCGACCAAGTCCATGTATAACAGATGGGGGTGATTCTCTTGCCCAGGCATCTCCTGCCACTACCTCAATCTGCCAAATGTCTACTTCAGATAGTAGTAATGTCGTTCAAAATAATAGCAGTTGTAGCCCTGATCGACAAGTGCACCAAAAGACTACTTTGTGTGCTCCAACTGTTGATGAAGATGGAAAGTTTGAAACAATGGTGACTGAGAGACCAAAATCAATGGGCATGAATGCAGAAGCACTGGTGGCTCTGTCATCCTTTGAGGCAATGCTTGGAACATTGACAAGGACAAAAGAGAGCATTGGTCGAGCAACACGTGTAGCAATTGACTGTGCAAAGTTTGGTGTAGCTCCCAAGGTAAGAAAAATCTATTTCACATTTACTTACAAAAGGCACTGCTAATACCTAAATAAGTCTTCCTACAATCTTTATGTTTGTTTGAGTCTTTATAATTGGCAATGATGATCCTTCTGGGAAGGTGGTAGATGACAACTTTAATGCGTAGATGTATTGCATATGATATTGTTAATGTGTATTTTTCATTTTCTCCTTACCCTTTGTCTGAAATGCCACGTATGCCTACCTTAGCTTGAGAAATAGGCTAAAGCCTTTTTGCATTCTCATTATAAATTTCTCCTGTTGTGCTTTTTCCACATTTACTCTGACTTTGCATCTATTAAGTATCTGCTGCTTTTCTTTGAATGCATTGCAGATATGCTTTTGAGGACAATCTTAGAATTCAACATATTAGCGAGGCCATTTACTTCAATAATTGTTTCTTTTACTATTGTTGTTGTTGTTATGCCTGCATTCCTTTTCTTTTTTGGCTGTTTAAAATGTTGAGGTCACCAAGGGACTACAAATTATGTGTTGAATAATTTCTTGTGTAATTCTTCTGAACTAGGTTGTAGAAGTTCTTGCCCGGTTTTTGGAAACTGAGACAAGCTTACACCGAAGGGTGGATTTATTCTTCCTCGTAGATTCTGTTACACAGTGCTCTCGAGGTTTGAAAGGTAACGTCTCTGCTGCCATGCGTCTTTCATTACATGAGTCTTTCATTTCAACTGTCTAACTAAAAAATACTTAAATGGGACATTCTGGGATTGTTGAAATTATTTTGAATAATAGGTGATGTTGGTGGTAAATACCTTTCTGCTATTCAAACTTTTCTGCCACGGCTGTTATCTGCTGCTGCTCCTCCTGGAAATTCTGCACATGAAAATCGTAGGCAGTGTCTTAAGGCAAGTGAAGGAGCTCATCGTCTCTATAACTTTCCTTCTATTTGATTATACCCTTCAAAATGCATCATTCTTTAGTTTTTGGTAAATAAACTACGTAATGAACCTCAATTTTGTTTTGTTTTCTAGATTTCTTACCACCAACTCTCCATTTTTGTAGGTTTTGAGGCTTTGGCTGGAAAGGAAGATCCTCCCTGAAACTATCATCCGTCACCATATGCGAGAACTGGACACACTTAGTGGTTCTTCTTCTTCTGGCTTCTCTAGGCGTTCATCAAGAACAGAAAGGTCTCTTGATGATCCTCTTAGAGAAATGGAGGGTATGCTTGTTGATGAATATGGAAGGTTTGTATTAGTTCGGACTTACTTTCCAGAGTATCTCATTTACTTGAAGCAGACCTTTTATTGATGTTTCCATTTTGCCACAGCAATTCAAGTTTCCAGCTCCCAGGCTTTTGTATGCCCCGCATGCTTAAGGATGAAGATGATGGAAGTGATTCTGATGGTGGGAGTTTTGAGGCGGTCACTCCTGAGCATAATCCTGAAAACCATGAAGAATATCAAAACTTACCTGCTACTGAAAAGCGTAGGCATATTTTGGAAGATGTTGATGGAGAGCTTGAAATGGAGGATGTGGCCCCTTCTTGTGAAGTAGAATTGAATTCATCATATGGTGTTGGAGGGAATGCTACACAGATATCTCATAACCAGTTTGCACAGCCTTATCCACTGCCATTTGCGCCTCCGCTGCCACAGGATGTGCCACCATCATCGCCTCCCCTACCCTCATCCCCCCCTCCTCCTCCTCCTCCTCCACCTCCTGCTGCTACTGCAGTTGCCCCTCCATGTGCTATGCCCAATCCCTGTATTAGCGGCATGGAGTCGAAACATTATGCGGATGCACATGTATGCTCCTATGCTTAAAGAATGTTTTATAATTTTTTTCTTGAACGGATGGTTCTAGATTAATGCCAGTTTGGTATAGGTATTTGTTCTTTAAATTTGGGCTTATAATTGCAGAATATGCAAGACAACATGGTTCAATCACAGTCAAATGCCCCAAGAAGTAACAGCGCAGTCTCCGATACAGTGCAATATCAAGGATCTGAATGTAGAGATTCTCAGACACAGATGCCTGAATCTAATTCATGCTCCTTCAGTAGTTATTCTGTACAGTCAGTGAGAAATGTTCCACAAAGTGATGGTATTGCCTTTCATAACAAGGGCTACTCTTTACGGCCGCCTCATCCCCCACCATCAAATCAGTTTTCTTATGTTCATGGAGACCAGAATTTCAAATCTCGGAGGGAGGGTGCACCACCTCCTTCCTACTCCAACAGGTTCCACTATGCTAACAATGGGGATAGAGAGAACTTTTATGATAATCGTGAGAGAACGAAACCAGCTCCAAATGAGTTCCGTGACAGCTGGAGAAAACCAGCTCCCTATGAACGTGATAACTGGAGGTTTCCTCCACATACATTTTCAGGTATGCTACATTTTTATTTTTTTATTTTTCAAATATAAAGGAATGAGTTGTGGACATTCATTTATTTCCAATTATGGTATTTGAGGCAATATCTTGATTTTAGTTTTTTTTCCCCCCTCTCTGCCTTAGATCATCGATATCCTGACAAAGGGAAATCATATGCACCCGGTCCGTTTGTTGGTCCTCCATATGAACCATCAAGAGTACCCAACCAAGGGTGGAGTTTTTCACCAAGGTCAATGAACCACCGAAACTCCTTGCCTTTTAGACCTCCTTTTGAAGGTCCAATTCCTGCTGCAGGGAGAGGTTTGTCCTTGTCCTTTCTATTTCTTGTTTGTTTTGTTCTAGGGCGATGTTTTCTTGTTAGTGGTTAGCTGGTTAGAGAGCATCACTGCTAATTGGATTTATTAGTTCTGTTGTTGCTGTGCTCATGTAATGCAGCAGATGAAAAAGTATATAAGCTCAGTAAAATCCTTTTCTGCTTTTTCAGGTCCAAGCTATTGGCGGCCGAGGTGAACAAATGTTGCCAACTTTTGAGGAACGGAAATTATGGTAATGATTTCCCATTGTTTCAACAATTTACGCTTCTTTCTTTTGGTTTCTTTAGAAAAAGAAATTAAATTTAAATTTAGTCCAATAATTGTTAGGTGTAAGAGGGATCAAATTTTTGACTGGGCTAGTGCTATAAGAGTTTGGTGATTCTTGTGGGAGCCACTGTTCTTTCTATGAGCATCTTCAGTAGGTGGGGGGGAGGGGGGGGAGGGTTCAGCATAGGAGACCGACGCATTGACAAGTCGGAGTTGTATATATTGTATTCTATTCTGTCTTTCTGCAAAAGCAGAGGGAGAAGCCGGTCCTTGTAGAGATGGTTGAGAGCTGTGACTTACTCCAGGCTGTCATGTATTTTTTTTTCTTTTTTTTTTTTCAATTTTCAATTGAAATTTTTAGTATAATTTATTTCTTGAAAGCCCTTCACAGGAATTTTATCAATATATGAAATATAGATACATTATATGTTATATATATATGGGGCATTTGTTGGAAACCTTTACTTTCTCCCAAATGCAATCTTTTTGGGATCTGAATTTTCTCCCTTTTAGATGATCAATTTACCTTATAAATTTCTTGTTACATAATTTAAGGATGCATATATTGTAAAAATATTTAATTTTAAAAGGAAACGTATTGTATAAAATCACCAAGTACTAATTCGTTCGAAGTGCAGCATTATTAAAGTAATTTTGCTTAAGAAGCTAATCAAATTATTTCAGAAAAATATGAAGGCAGAAAACAATGAAAAGTGGAATCAAATGGCGGTTATTAAAAATAAATTACGATGGTGGGATTTTGAGAAGTCAATCGTTCATCTGTGTGAATTAAATGCAGTTAGTCGTCATGTCTGTGTAATGAACTGTTGGTAAGGTATTAATATGGCAGTTGGGGAGTGTAAAAGCATGGATGGTGATCATGCGGTGCGTATGGTTCTCTTCTCCATCTGCCTACCTATTCCTGGAAAACGAAAAACCAATATGACTTCCTTTTCCAATTAATAGGTCCATTATAAACATTAATATTTTTTTAATAGGTATAATAATAAAAAATATACAGATATACTAAACAAGAATTATATCATGGTGAATTCGCTTATTATTATTATTAATAAAATCGTTATTTTGTTTTGAAACAATTTTTTGATTTAAAAGGTAATGTGTTTGTTGTTTTGAAATAATTGAAAATTAATATGCCTAATTATTACATTCTTCTTCTTTTTTGATAACATTGTGCGTATTATTAAATAATAATAATAATACAAAAATGGGGTTAATTAATATATTAAAGACATGAAATTCGCAAAACTGGCGGACCCCACACAGGGATAAATAGGCCCAGCCAATGAAGATAGAAAGGGAAGTTGAACAATAAAACGAAATCCGATCCCCCCCGGAATTTCGGTTTGTGCTTGTCGGTTTTGATTGTGGGCGAGGCGAGAGAGACAGAGATGGGTGCTTCTCCATCTGTTCCTGAAAAATCCATCCACGAATTCACTGTCAAGGTAATCCAATCCTTCTCATTTTCCTCACAAACTCTTTCACAATCTCCAAAGCTTCATACTCTAAATTTATGTATATATATATATATATATATGTTGGTGGTGCAGGATAGCAAAGGTAAGGACGTCGACCTGAGTATTTACAAAGGGAAGGTCCTTCTTGTGGTTAACGTTGCTTCTAAATGGTTATTTCGCCTTTTCCTTTCGTTTTCTTTTTCTTCTTTCGTAATTTCGACTCTGAATTTCATCAATTTAATAATTTTAATGCTGATTATACAGTGGCTTCACAGATTCAAATTATACTCAGTTGACTGACCTCTACAACAAATACAAGGACAAAGGTGTTTTTTTTTTTCCTTTCCCTTTTCTATTACAGTGTATATATGAATATCGAAAGAAATGATTGATGAATCCCTGATTTCGCTGAATCTCCTTTTTCTTTGGCAAGTTTGATTTTGTTATCTTTTCGTGGTTCTATGAGGGATTTTTGCTTTTACATGCTCATTACTTTAATTCCGTTCATACAATTCCATTTATGAATTTGAAATCTTGAACCGTATTTGTATAATGTTGTTTCGTTTTATTTTTTAATGCTTGAGATTTTAAATTGATTGTAGGTTTTGAGATCTTGGCCTTTCCGTGCAATCAGTTTCTAAAGCAAGAGCCTGGGACCAGCCAGGATGCTGAAGAATTTGCATGTACAAGATACAAAGCCGAGTATCCAATATTCCAAAAGGTAACTAAATTTTTTCGCTCTAAATAATCTTAATCTTGCATTGGTGATTTCTTTTTGAGTAATATATGCAGTGCATGCATGCATAGATCTATTTGTTTATATTTCTCTGTGTATGCATATATGTGCATTTGAGCGTAACTATCTTTTTCGGTGCTTGTTGTTTTTACCTTTAAAACATCCTATTTGTGGCTTCGTGGTTTTTTGGAAATAATGCTTTCCTTTTTTATATATATATATTTAATTGTAGTTATTATCGTAGCTATTACTGTCTCTTCAATTCCTACCCTTTTCTCTGCTTTATCTGCGTTGAAACTCATCTTCTATAACCCATAAAGTCACAAAATGGACCCCCAAGGAAGATTATGCAAAGTTGGTTTCATCAAAAAAGGTTATGCAAAGTTAAAGACTTCGTAAAGTGTATACCTTGTGCCATTGACAGAAATATGAAGTTTAACTAATTAACATGCATTTAAAACTCATTTAATTCAAGCTGCTGACGAATTGCAACTTGTGTTTGCATGTTATGTGAGATAGGGTGGTAATTTAGTGCTAAACCTTCTAGAAAATGAATAAGTAAACAGTGAGAGAGACTATATATCTACAATTTAATGGTCTTATTTGTTTGCATGCTTTGAATAGATTATTTTCTCTTTGTTTTGTAAATCAATTATTATTTCCAACACTTAATGACGTGCTGCACTTGGATGCTAATCATGTTCTATACATCACAGCTCATCATGTCTTGCTTACCTTAAGGTGGATAACTCTAGACACCAAGGATAAATATTTTCTATATATGAAGAAGTATGTTACTACTACAGAAAATGTTTTATTTCTTAAGTCTATATGGATCAAGCTCTTTTTACAGTTTTAAAGTCAAAATATCCTAATTTCAGTTAGTTCCTGCGAGTTTGATTTTATGTTGCTCTGGCTGGAAAACTTGGAACTATAGCTGTTGCTCATAAAATGTAAATCACTTCCATGGTCAAGTTGGAACATATCTGCTTGCATGCTGAGAAATTATCTGGTTATGGCAACGCCTGGTCTTATTACCCTGGACACCAGCCTTGTTCCATACCCTGTTTTGATAAGATGATGGTTTCATCTCTACAACAAAACTAGTAAATTAGCATCTTACCGACTTTAGCACTCAATTACTGTAATTGTTACTTAAATCAATTGCAGAAGGTATTTTCGTTTCTAATTTTTCCCCTTTTTATTCGTTTCTCTTTTCCCCCCCTCTGAGTTTTAAGTAAATTGATTCAATTTCAAAGAATAAAAATCCTAAATTTACTAGACGCTAACAGTGAACCATAGAAACCAATGATTAGCAAAAACAAAACCATGAAAGTTGAAACATATCATTAAAACCAATTACAACAATGAAGACTAATGTAACTAATAAGTATGGTTTCAACTCTTACATCCATCCATGGTTGGACTGTAAGTGTTGAAGGTTCCTCAAAAAGCTACTTCCCAGGTGTCTAATGTAGTTCTTAATATTCAAATCCTTGCTTTTCTGAGTTGAATATCGATCTTGCTTGCTAACTGATCCATTTTCATATAGATTTACTATTCTGTATCTGCAATTTGCTAGAACTTTTTCCTTTCGGTTGCACTGCAATTTGCTAGAACTTTTTACATTAGATCTATACTTCTTTATATTTAGGTACGTGTCAATGGGTCAGAGGCAGCACCTATATACAAATTTCTCAAAGCAAGTAGAAGTGGAATCCTCGGTGCCAGGATAAAGTGGAATTTTACTAAGTTCTTAGTCGATGGCAAAGGACATGTCATCGATCGTTATAGCACAGCCACCAGTCCATTGTCGATAGAGGTATTCCTTCCTCCCTCTCTCTCTCTCTCTATATATATATATATCTAATGTTATTCAAAATACTCATTTTTTCTTTTGCTTTTTGTGGGTTCTCTTTGACACAGATTGACATCAAGAAAGCATTGGGGGAATGAGAAATGCCTTGTCTCAGATTTTTGTGATGTACTATTATAGATATTTTTTATATGAGAAAAGTATCGAGTGATTTGGATAGCATGTAGAAAAATAATGAAAAAAAAAAAAAGAGAGTTTATAAGGTTGTGGTGTCTTTAATCTCTATTATCTTTACCCTTTTCCATCTGTGTAGATTTCTGTTATCTTCCTTCCTTTTGGTATGTCTTCAACTCTTATGTCCAGTATTTATTATAATTGGTAAGAATTTCATTTTGTCGTATTATTCATTTTGCTGTTCATGAAGTGAAACAGTGAAACCATTTTGTAAATCTGAAAAAAAAAATGTAATAATGGCTATTTTATCTGTTACTGCAGAATGCTCATAAATGATGGAGATGAGTTTTAATTGGAATAATTTTGGATTATTTTTAACTGTAGATTTTGAAATTTGATATATCTGCGGTCTATGTAGATATATGCAATTATCATTTTTTCAATTATTATTGAAAAAAATATATTTTAAATTAGAAATACAATGATAATTATATATGCTGCATTTCAAATTAATCTAATTTTTTTTTAGATAAATGTAATAAAAGAGACAAAAGTGCTTTTCTCGTTTTATATGTTTTTTTTCTTTTATAGCATACCATAATAAGAATAATATACGTCCAAAAAATAAAAATACACGAGGATAAGTAACTCTGACAGCTTGGAATTTTGTTCGAGTCCATCAGATAATTGCAGGAGCAGTACATTCTCATATTTGGTTGGATTCAAAAGCCTTAGCCATAATATACACATTCCCCTGTTATCCATTTCACATTGAAAATCTATGCAAACGGTGGGGTCTAAACTCATATAGACCTTATCTCTTTTAACCGTTTCTTCAACTTGGAGATAAAAAGTTTACGAATCATGTGACCCATTTCTTTGCTACTTCCCATTGCAGCAAAGGGACATGGTTTCGCACGTGGGTTCAATCCCCACAAAATAGAATCTGAAAAGTCAGGGAGTCCCGATTGAAAACGACCCAGGACTAACACGTGTGGTGCTCCAAATCCACTAATATTGAAAAAGGGTGGCCCAGTTTGGTGAAGTTATCTAGTATTGGAGAAAAAATAAAGTGATTAGAAACATCTATCACTGTTGAATTTTTCCATTTAAATCATGACAATTAATAATTAATATATATTTTATTATTGTCAATATTTGAATAGAAAAATTTGCCTTTTTTTTTTTTTCTCAAGTCATGAAGTCACAAAAAATGTGAGAAAAGTCCTATAGACCTAGAAACATGACAAAAATTTTCATGACATCGTAGTACCAGGCCAGCTGGTACCATTTCAAGCAAATCATTTCAAATCATGTGTTAAAAAAATTCTATATTATCATCTTTTTTATTTATAATTTTGTTATTTTATTTATAAAAAAAAAACCCACGCGCTGTGGTTTTTTAACTCATCTAAAGCTTTTCATCGTCTTTCACTTCTTTCTTTTCCATTGGTGTCAACCCACTCACCAGCTATATTCTTTTTTCTTCTCTCTCTCCGATCTATAGTTTTCCAAGGATTTATCTTTTTTTCCTCTGTTTTTTTCAAGAGAATCTTTTGATATTCACTAAAACGCTTAAAAATAAATATTCAGATTTACAAACAAATTTATTTTTCAAAAACAACCGCACATGAAAATAAATATTAAAACTTTCTTTTTCTTCTTAAAATTTTCTCTAGAAACAAACAAAATCCAGAATATATTTCAACAACTTTGGCAAATCTACAATGCACAAAAAGAAAAGAAAAAAAGAGAGAAAAAAAAAATGTGCTGCCAAAGCAGGCTTCTCGAGAAAGAGATTTTCAACCAGATTATTTTCATTTTTATCCTTACTGCAACTTCATCTGGTCTCTTCAGATCTTCTCACATAATATTCAAATAAACTGTCAAATTTTTATTTTTTTCATTTATTTTATTTTATTGTAATATTAAAAAAATCAATTTTATTTTTTTAAGTGAGAAATGAGAAAAAAGAAATAAAATAAATGTTGCAGGTGGCTGAGTTTTGAGTATGTGAATGACAGCCATGGAACGAAGAGAAATGGAGAAAAGGCTTCACATGGGTGGAGGAACCATCAAGCCGGGTGGATTGACCTTTTTCAAAATAGAATAACAAATTCACCAAAAAAAAAAAATAGAATAACAAATAAAAAAAATTGTGAAATAATAATTTTTAACATATGACAGCAAATGAATTGAAATACTATCAGTAGATCTGACATCACCGTGTCATAAAAAATTTTCTTCAATAAGCACCTATTTTTACATTCTTAGATTTTTGACATGTATTGACACAATTTTCAAAATTGCCAAATAAATTACTGTGAAATGCATTCTAACAGAGTGATGGAGAAAAAAAATTTAGAAGTTAAAAGAGAAATTTCTAGAATAAAAAAAAAAAAGAAGAAGTTAAATCCAATAGTATCCACTAATTCATGGTATGACTTTCTTCATTTTAATTTCTTCTCTCTTCTTTTATTTTTATTTTTATTTTTATTTTTGTTCTTTCAAGAAAGCCATTGCGTTTCCCTCAAGTATAAAATTAAGAAAGAGAGAAATTTTTTTTTCAAACAAATTAAAAACTATTTTTTAAAGAAAAAAATTAAAAAGAGAGAAAAAAAATTAAAAAGAAAAAAGTCAGTCCTACTGAATTTAACACTTTCTTTTTTGATTTCTCCAAAAAATTATCTTCTGGCTTTTAAAATCTCTCCCTGTTAACTCTTTTGAAATGCATGAAAATTCTACAATAAAATCTTTTAAAAAAATTAAATTCAATAAAATTTTAAAATGTTAATCTAGATAATATTATTTTATTATAAATAAATACTACTCTATTATAGATGAATAATAATTGTCTATAATAGAGTAACATAGTAAATTCATAATAAAGTAAGTAATATTGTCTATAATAAAATAATATTTTAAATTTTTTTTATCAAATTTAACTCTTTTGAAAAGTTTTCATGAAGTTTTGCCTATTTGTAAAAAAATGTGGTCCCAAAGATCCATAGGATTTTTCTCTCAGAAGATGAGTCTTTGTAAGGCTGTTGTAACTTGTCATCATTGATGGCAAAGTTTTAAGAAAAATCTTTCATATGCAATTTTTATATTGATAATTTAGTTTAATAAATCATTGAATACGTAATGATATTCATATAAAATTTATATATTTTGTAAATTATAAATTATTAAATTTATTTTGAACATAATAATTAAAAATGATACAAATAACATAGCACAATTATTATTATATATAATGGTTTCATGGTTTATGTTTTGCCTCCAAAGGAGTTGAATTTATTTCCAATCCCTTTCTTTTTTCCTTCTTGTTCAAGTAATGGCTAAAAATCGTTATAAAAAAGATTGATATTTTTATAAAAAAAATCAGCATTCAAATGACTTTGAACTGGATTTGTCACGGCCGGCAATGATAAGTGGGCAACATGTTGGGCTGATTAGGACTATCTTACTTATTAGCTTCAATTTAGATCGACATAGTGCATGTGAAATCGGACCCTGTGCTAGGTTTTGGCTACCCCTCTCATCCTTTGTCTTTGTACCCTTTGTGGGCTCTACTCATAGTTAACTAGGGTTTTGTTTGATATACTTTTTAGAAAGTTAAAAGCAGAGTGTTTGAATAATTTTTTGAAAGTGTTTCTCCTTTTTTATCAAAGCCAGTGAAAACTAGATTTTTCAGAAAGTACTTTTAGAAAAGCAGAAAAAAAGCATAATCAAAAGCAAAAGCTATGCCAATTAGAGCCTAAATTAAGCATGTTGGTGATATTTATTATTGCCACTAGTCAAAAAGATTATAAAAAAAAAAAAAATTATTTTAACTGTAAATAGATAAAAAGGAATAATGGGTCTTGTTGGTTTTTCAGTGTCAAAAAACAAGTAATAATAATCTGATGAGCTGTCTTGTATATGATTTGTTTAGTGTATATTTAGATAGTTTAATTATTGATTTTATTATTTACGTTAAGAGATTAGACAGTTGGATTGGTACAAGAGTTTCAGTTATCTTAACTTATTTATATATAGTTGGACTTGGTTTGGAAGCTGTGTGATTGTACTGAAAAAAAGTCTATTAATGAAATACCTAACATTTAATGACCAACCAAGTTTTATTTTATCAATTTTGACCTCAATATGGGTGATTTCATGATGATTTAGATCATATATATTTATCTATAGATAAGCTATAATTAATTATTGTTTGCAGTTGCTTTCTGGCTTATAATTTACTATTATTTTTGTTTAAACTACTTGTAGCTTTGTGGGTCCGTTTATCAACGTTAATTGTAAGATGTTTTATCGTAGTTAGTTATCTTTACTTGTTGATGATAATTGAAAAGGTTATATACAACGGTTTATGATAAAAGTTAAAACCATTTTGCAATAAAACCAATTACATATTTTATTTTTATTTTTTTTGTTCGTAAAAGATAAAACCAATTACTTATCAACAAAATAAGGAAAAGACTCTAAGGTACTAGCAGATGCAAATATATTCAATATTTGCGAGTTAATAAAACTTAAAAATCTAACATAAAAACCTGTCTAAATGAAGAAGTTCCTCTATTTTAAGGTAAGCCAGCATTCCATCAGGCTCGCAGTGATTCGTATGCCTCTTTGCTTAGCTGCTCAGATTTCTCTGTTATTCAACAAAGTACCCACAATCAAGCATGAAGTAGAAGAGTACAAGGCCAACAGAAATTGAGTATTTTGTTTCTCTGTCTTTCCCAAATCTACATCAAAAGCAATAATACACAGATCAAGAATGCATATTTTTTGGTTATCTTTTTAACTTTTTTGGTGAACAAGCAAATTCACCAAAGCTGCATGTATTTATGTGAGACAGGATGAGGTTCTATGGGCCAGAGTTGATGAAAAGTCTTTATCAAGAAGGGTTTGGCAAGGAGACAGGCTAATAGGTCTGCTTTGTCATGTTACTTGGACAGTGGGGTCTCTCACCTCTGATCCAAACCTGTGAACCACAACATACTGTTTTTTCCACATATCTTCAAAACTCTTTACCATTCTATTTAAAGCCTTGTTGACTCTTTATTCCCACCTTCAATTTAATCACAGCAAATTTTCAGCAACTAAAACCCAAATCAGGAATTCTTATTCCTCACCTGAGAGAGATTTTTGTATACAGTATTCTTCCATTTTCTGCGCGCAGACATGGCAGCTGCTGATGCATTCTCTACAAGGACTACTACTTCGAAGCTTCGGCCCTGGCCTCGGTGTTCAAAGCACATAAGAGAGCAACGAGCACGGCTTTACATCATATGGAGATGTACTGTCATACTCCTTTGCTGGCATGAATGAGGCCAAGCTATATATAAATGGTTCTCTGGTGGAGCTTTTGGTGATGGACATGGTGGGTTTCTGGGGATGAACTTGAAGTTGAAGTTTCAAGCCTTTCTGACTGAGCAATAATGGGGCAGCCTTGGGAATTGTGTTTCAGGGATTATAATAGTGACTGTAGTTTGGTTTTAGATGATAGGGTACAAAAAAAACTCAAGAATATGAACATTTTACCATATTAAAAAATCTGATGATATTACACTTTTCTCTTTCTCTTTGAATTCTCTGATATCAATCTCTGTTTGTCCCCCATTTTTAAAACTTTGATTGCAAAAATCAATATGTAAATTTCAGCTCCAACTTGGGATTTGGGAACTTCTCGTATGCAATTTTCCCTCCAAGGTGGCTAAACAGGGTAACCAATCAATAACCCACTTTTTTTTTCTTTTTTTCAACTTGTTGATTCTGAGTGGGAAGGTTCTGATCATCCTTCCTCTTCTGCAATGGATCAGATATCTTGAGGTTCAAGGGTCTTAAAGCTTGTTGCTGAGCTCAAAACGTTACTATCATTTTTTATCATTGCATGTGATTCAAAAATATAATTAGAGCAGCTTATCCATAAGAACTTTTAATCGCACTATTTATCTTGTTTCTTTAGCATTTGATCGTTTTGACTGAATCAGGTTGTCACTGGGTTTCTGGGGACCAAGAGCCCGTCCGGATCAACTTATAGTAGTATGTATGTATCTATATATGTACAAGCAATCAGTCGTTTAACTATGTGGTTCCCAGGCTTCAAGAAGTCAGAACTATAAGTCACAACCATTCACCAGGAGTTGTTTTCAAACAGCTTAATTTCCTTTGTTGCATCTATATTTGTTCATAATGAAGTTCAAATTTCCCTCTTCAGCATATTTGTACTATAGGCTGATCAGTAATTAAAGTACCAAAACATATAACATCGTTTTGTTCAAATACGTTCCTGTACAAAGCATGAACTCATCAAAGCTCCACTTGTTTCAAAAAGCTGGCCAATAGACTGACTATTAATATTTTCAGGACTGTCAGTATCAGAAATCCTACTTGCTGAAAAATGGAAAGGTATCAGTAAAAATGTTCAAGGTTCTAATAAATCTTCAAAGTTCAATGTAGCTCAGCCGTCCAGTTCGACATCCTTGTCAAAGATATCCCATCCGTCATCTAAAAGTTCTCTGTGATTTGAAATCGTTTTGTCCTCTCCCAATAGGCTTCTTCGTGATGAATCATTGATCAAGGTATCCAAATTTACCTTCTCCTGGTTCTTGGATGACTGATCGTGATCGAGAACTAAATCATGTGCCGTGATTTTGAGGGATGAGCCTGAGGAAGCTAAGATGCAACTTGTCTGGCTAGAGGATACCGACTGGCTTAAAGGAACACGTTCGTCAAACTTCTCTTTCAGCAGACTCACATCCAGACATATTACAGAGATTTCTCCTCTGCAAAACAACAGATAAAAAAATATATATTAGTCTCTTCTTCACAAAATTATCAAAATGCATACAATAGACACATCAAACTGTTAAAGAAATTGAGATGAGTTCGAAAGATATTAGCAAAAATGAAAGTGATTATTGTGCAGAATTCAAAAATGCAACAATAACAGAAATCAATTTCAATAAAAAGTTACTAAGTTAAAAAAAACAGTTTTAATCCTCTAAAAATATAAGTGAAACAGAAACCCATATCAAACCAATATACAGGGTATTTAATTACAAAAGTAAGCAAGGAAACTTACTGCAACATGTCCACAATACGACCGCGTTCTATCAAAAACTCCTGCAACTGCAGTGAAACAAACACGGAAAATAAGTCTAACTATCAACCTTTTACTCTCTTTTTTCCTTTTCTTTCCCTTCTTTTTCCAATAAAATCAATGTTTTACTTGGATGGATTAATAGAGAGTTAGAGCTTCTACCTTGGCATTCTCCTCTGCCTCCTGTTGTAACAACTTCGACTCCTGTACCACTTTCTCCATGATGGCCTCTTGTTCAGCAAGAGCATTCTTTACAGATTCCTCCTTCTCCAACTTTTCCAGTTCAGCTGCTTTCCTCACTTCTTCTGCTGCAGCTAGCCGTGCTTCAAGGGTGTGGTGCATCTGCATATATGAAAAGCAATGGACTAAGGAAAGAGATTGCATCATTCAATAATAATATTTATACAATTTGTTGCATGCGAAGAATCATTTTGGTTTTTATTACTTGCAATCATTTGTAAGTTTTTCGACTACAAATTTTCTGGTGCTACCCAACAACATCACAAATGCAAAAGGGAAAAGGTTATAATGATAGAAGTGCACCCCAAAAAACCTTTATATGGTTAATGATACCCCACAAAAAACAAACACGTATCTGTAGGAAACTCATATTAGTAAAAGAACCTCTTCAAGAGTTGCAAGTGATTTATCCCTTTCATCTGACAAGCTGAGAAGTCGAGATTGAAGCTCTCTAACTTCAGTCGCTAAAATGGCCCTTTCCCCATACACTTCTCCCGCATGCTGCAAAAACAGAGATATACTGCTCAGTTGAAATTTGCACATTTATTTAAAAGAGCTTAATTCAGTGCTTAGTTACTTCAAACATTCCAGACCATGTCATTTGCTTCCTTTGCATGTGCCAACATTTGTTTCAATTCCTCCACCTTGACCAGAATATCCAACCCTCCCTTAGCAGCTTCCTCTTTTGCCTGTTCTGCAGCTTTCTCCTGCAGATCCACTTCTCTCATCATGTTGATAACTGATTCCATGGCAGTAAACAAGGATCTCTGCTCCATTTTTTAAATAATTAAAACTTTTAAATCCACAAGAAAGAGGGAGAAAAAACCTATAAACCACATGCAATAATGAACTTAATGCAAGAAATAGTAGATCAAATCAAGATCATTCAACGTGAATGTTATCTGTGCATGTGCATATAACAGAGACAGTTACACAGTGAAACCAAAAGCCCCAAATCGTGACCATATACAAACAAGCTTAATAGTTGTCAATTGAACCACCTTGTTTGATAGGGCTAACTCCCGACAAAAGATACATGTATAAATAAATAAAAAAGGCAGTACACAATTTCCCAGTTCCTCATGCAAGGTCCCTTCTAGTCCATGACATATACATTTTCCTGATCTTTCTCTAACTCATAAACTGCGTACAAGAACCCTACTAACTAGAAAAAACTTCTTCTCATCTTGAACCTATGAAAGAATTGGAAGTCTGACAAAAAAGGACCTCTAAAGCGCAGAGCTGTGCTACATTTGTTGAAGTCTAAAGACTATAAATTTTAGAATATGCAAGTATCAAGGAATTTTTATTAGTTGAAGTCTTTTCTATTTAAAATCAATTTGAACTTAGCTTACAATGCACCTATTAAAAATAGAGAGTTACATAAACCAACATACCTTGTTGTTTTTAGCATCTTTAATAATTTCTTCAAGAATATCAATTCTGCATAATTGACCAGATCGGGTAACAATGGAATTCTTGCTCAGTTCATCTTCGATATCTTCCATCTCAGTAACAATATAGTCTGTTTTAGAAGTATGACCAGAAGAATTGCTTGCTTGTGATTTCTCACAATCAGCAACTGCAAGGAGTGAACAAAATCCTGACTGCAAATCACATTCTGTAACATCTGGTGCCTGTTCTTGAACAAAAAGAGCAACCAGTTGAGCCACATAACCTTCAACATTCAACAAAGAGCCATCACATTCTGGAGCGCTTCCACTTAATTGGCTATTATCATCACTTGTCTGTTTTTCCTCACAGGTAGTGCTTCCACTTAATTGGTTATTACCATCACCTGTGTGTTCTTCCTCACTGGCAGCACTTCCACTTAATTGGCTATTACCATCACTTGGAACAGAAACATGTGAAACCTCAGGATGGTTTTCTGCTTCACCCTGCAGTTGGGGATCAGGGAAAAAGGAACTATACGTATCATCAGCATTATCAGAATTTTCACCAGAAGTAAATCCCTGATCTGAAGAAGGACCTGGACGTGTTTCCTCAACTATCTGATTGGACCTTAACAGATTACTATGCTCCTCAAGTTCAACTGGAACATGAGTCCATAATATAAGCAAATTCAAAAAGAAAAAAAATGAAAAATAAGATAAACTATCAATAGACACAGACTTAAATTTGACAGCGCCCTACCATTCTTATAATCAGGAGAATTAGTAGAAGAAACAGAGTCCTTCTTCAAGAAAGGGAGAACATCGATGAGAATATCATTCACTGCTGCATCAGCATCCTTCGAATGTTCAATAGCTACAGCCTTCAGTATGCGAGCATCAATCTGTGTAAAATATCAAAAGAAAAATGAAAATCTTTAAAATCATACCAAACAAACAAAGGAAAAGGAAAAACTATAGGCACTTAACTTAAAATACACAACGAAAAATTAATATGTGAAGCATTATGAAGGGCCCATATTGCCATTGCTATCATCAATTTCACGATAAGAGCATTCTCAACTCAAATATATTAAATGTATGTATATACTGTTCCATGCTTCTTATAGATTCCTATTTTTCAATCAACTTTAACTGCAATGGTTTTTTGCACCAAGACAATATAAACGAGTAAAATATAAGTAAAGCAAGAATTATATTTCTGAGAATTGATAAAACAAAACAAAAATTGGAAAACCAGGTAATCAATTATCAGAACTTCAACATTCTAAAATGCTTTTATGTAAGACCATTGCATACCTGTGGAAAGATCTCCTGCAAGCATCGGTAAACCGATTTGAAACCCATACTCAGGGAATTCGATCTGCATAAAGCCGGAAGAAAAAAAAGCCATTAAACTAGCCAAACCCTAATAATTAAAATGTTTTCAAAAAATAATTTGTGAACAAAATTCAACGCCCTAAATATTAATTCATCACCAATGCTAAGCTGCGGGAAACAGTATTGAAGAATTCAACCTCAAGGATCAATATACAAGAAACTAAACAGAAAAAAATCCCACAAACATATCTTTGGCCAAGACTAGAACAAAAGAAAATGAAAAAAAAAAAGAAGAAGAAGAAGGTGAGTTTGAAAGAAAATTCTCGAATTCCTTAGCACCTCAATCTATAAAATGAACCTTTGCTAGAAGTATAAAAAGAATCTCAAAACTAAAACGCCTTTTCCCCAGCATCCAAACAGAGAGGGAAGGGAGAGAAAGAACTGACCTTTCAGTTTAGAGAGAGAGGGAAAGTTGGAGAATCGGAGAAGATGGAGCAGAGGAAGGGCTTTGTACGGTATTTGTAGTGTTCGAGTCTCTCGGGAAAACAATTAGCACTCAGCAGTCGTCTAGAGCGACGAAACCTATGGAGCTAAGAAATTGGGTATAAGCGTTATTTTGGGGGGTTATGCGAGGGTATTTTGGTCAGAGTACGGTTTGACTATGTCGGTAATATAGGCGTTGCATGGCTGATGGTTAGCGCCGTGATATTGATTATTGGCCAAGTAGACCGTTGCGCGCGCCATCTTTATCATCGTCTCATCCCAAATGAGAAGGAACCTTCCTCCCACGCTTTTTTTTTTTTCCACCTTCCTACCCCGTTTCTCCTAATTAAAAAACAAACCCATTATTTTGTATTTTTATACCATTGCTCAACATTTATTCTCACCCTCTCTTTTTTCTTATTTTTTCCCCTTAAAGAAATATTTTTACTTCACCAATGACAATAGCATTACAACTTAGTAAACTAAAACATTACATGACGATCATTCATTATAAACCTTTGATGTGGACAGATTTAAAATGGGGGATTGAGAATACAAACATTTGAAAAGTCACTGGTAAAAATGAATGCTTTGTATCCTGGAAGAAAATGAAACGATAATTATATTTTTTTTTAAAGAAAAAAAAAATCCACACAAAGTTCTTAAAGATGCTGTCTGCAACCGTAAATCAGGGATTCATGATACATTTGAAGGAAGCAATTGGGTAACAGAAAGAGAAGGGGTGAGAGTGGGGATATAACTGTCTTTTCATTTTGGAGAATTCTTCTTGATATCCAAACAGTCCAGAATCCAGCCTCCACATTGTTGATTGCATCTTTCATATGGAGGAAGTCCGATAGGTTACTAAACTTTAAATTACATTGCTACAGACCTAGAACCATCCTACCTACAGAACGACCTAGTACCATCATACATTATGGACATGCTAGGCAAACTACAGACTCACAATAACAAATATGCACACAGTCTAGATTCAAAAGTTACATGAGCTTATAATTCTCAAACACAAAACTAGCTGGTGGCAGCAACAAACTTAAAGCTCGCAACTTCATTGCCATTTTCTTCCCAACTGGAATTACTGAGTCATCTCTTATTGCTAATAAGAGGCTCAATTGGATTCCCTGGAAACTTAATCAAATATGATTCATCCTCCAGAGACTTCTTTGGGGTCTGTCCTTGCTTAATTTGACCTCCCTGAAGGATAGGGAAAGTTAAATTTCACGTCCATTCAGAGCAAGTAGAAAAGAAAGGAATATATGGTGTATGAGAATATTAACTAAAAGGGGCTTTTCTTTCAAATGTATATGCGAAATCTGGATGGAAATCAAAGCACAAGATGGTCTTGCTTTATGCCCCATTTTGTGAAAACAGAAAAATGTTTTAGTATGGCATTGTATGAATTCCATTTATGGGTTGATGTTCTCTTGCTGTTGATCTAATAGCAGTAATGAGGACAAAATTAACAAATAAATTATATTTAAACTTACTGTAGGTTTTTGACCCATCAATCTCCGATTTGATGGAGCTCGTGCTACAGATGATGCAGCAGCAACAGCAGCCACACGTATCCTAAAATATTTATGGCAGATTCCAAATTAATAATCAAACTGACTAAACTAAGAAAAAACCCAATAAAAGCACCGCGTGATCTAACCTCTTATGCACATCGACATATACATCAGTCTCATCCACAATTTCCTCCTGCATTAGAGAAAGGAGCAAAAACTATGCTCAAACAACGTGTCACATATATGCAACAGAACAACTGGGGTGCTTTATATAGTAATACGTAATATCACAGACAAAAAATTAGAAATATCTGATATTAGTTAATCAGGGTACAAAGTGGTAGAAGCATCTAATGGTGACACATTCTTTATGGCTCAGAGCTGGTACTGAGCCACCAAATGTCAGGCAAATCAATAGATAATTCCAAATCTGGATGGTGGAAGCAGAGATTACTTGCAGAAGTTCTTCGAAAACATCCTCCAGGGTGATAATTCCAATGACTTCTCCATCTTCAATATCTTCTGATGGCTGCAGCAAACCATTGGTTGTAACACCATTTTGTTGAACAGTTTGCTTGTTCGTTGTTGGCCTGGGAGCTTTCTCAATATCAACCAAAACTGTTCCTGATTTATCATCTTGCTTTGCTAGCAAGGGAGCAGTTAAATCAGATTTTGCATTAGTTAGTGTTTCTTTCTTAAATTTATCTTTGTCAAAGGTAGGATGAGGGATCGTGCTCTTTCTTTTGACCTTCACGACAGCAGCCAAATGACTGCTTCCTTTCTGAAACTCATTAAGGATATCATATAACGGCATATCTGCTGGAACCCTGGAATATCGATGACATGCATAAGAGTTTATATTTTTAGACAGAGAGCAGGAAATAAAAGGGAGACAAGGGAAGACCTAGGCATTCTACGAATTGAAACAGCACTGACTGGAGTCTCTGTTTCTGCTCGCACTGTGAGAAGACTTTTGACCTAATCCAGAACAAAGAATTAATATGAAAAGGGGTAACCAATTCAATAATCAGGTCAATGACCATTATAAAAAAATATATATATATATTCTGAGTTAGGCTATAGGTACTCACCAACAAAAGTCCAATTATATTTTTTGCATTTCCAGAATAGACAGGGATACGACTATGCCCTCGTGCAAGAATTTTTCCAATTGCTTCCCTGCATTGTAATTTGTAAAAGAGGCAAGGAAAAACATAAGTTTCCTTCTATAACAAAATTTGGAATAACGTTTTCACATCAGTGTATATATGAAGATGAAAGGAAAAGCAGAGAAGGAAAACAGAATATCATTTTAAATTTACCAGTCTAATTTGGAATTGACATCCAAAGAAAATGTTGATTCAATAGGTGTCATAGCCTCCTCTGCAGTCTGGATAGGTGAAGAAGCTTCAGTAGTTTGATAATTTTAATTATTAAAGACAAAGCAACAAGCAAGTGATGAATTCGAAGTCATCAAATAGTAAATGGCAGGCACAAGCCAGAAAATTATAAGTAAAATAAAATACGAACATACAATATGTCAGATTATTTGAAAGCTAGTGCTGACTGGCCAAAAAATGAACCAATAAGGCAGACAATGTAAAATAACCATGAACATATTGTCTGCCGAATAGAAACATAACACAACGAAAAAAATAACAAATTATCAAAACCAGTCAACTAAGATGCTTTCAGAGTAAAAACTACAATCAAGATTCTATATCTAGAAAAGAAAAAAAACCCAAATAAATGAAACTGGCTGTCCAAATTTAAGGGCATCATATTTTCCCTTCTGGCAGAACAAGTTGGCAAAGATGTTGGACGTTTTCACCAAAATTGATTATGGAAGTTTCACATGAAGACTTTAGAAAGTTTGTTACATGGATGTAGCTACCTTTTCCGTTAAATCTAGTGCTCCACTGATTATTGTTGTCTCATCGTGGGTGAGCTCACCACCTTTACCAGCCTAAAAGGAACAGGAAGAGCAAATCAAGGGGTAGTAACCAAAAGAAATTTTAAGTATTATTAAATTTTGAACCAACACAAGTAGCAACACTTCATGATAATTCCAAATTCAGCAGGATACCTCTTGGCCGTGAATAGAGACAAGAGCTTTCAACTGAGCTCGCCTGAACAAAGCATCATTATGTCCAAGTACAGCATCCAGAACCTAAAACCATGAGGAGCTTACAAGTGCTTATGGATAACACTAGTTATTGTGATACAAATTTTAAATAAACAAGCATTTGACTATGCACATCTCCCAAATTTGTACCAGCCAGACATTAAGTCAAGAGTGTTCAGTAAACTTTCACTTTTTGGATCGTGTCATTATCCTTAGATGGCTACCAAGTACCAACTACGAGCTTTCAGGTGATCAAAATAACTGAATTTATTACAAGTACAAGTTCAACAAATTCTGCATTGTACAGTGATCTTGCTTCATATAGGCTATTCGGAAAATATAGTCTTGTAGATTAAATTTCTCATAAAGAAGATTATAAGTCAGAAACATATACTACCTTTCCAATAGGGTAAGAAATCGGATAACAGATGACCATCAGAATACTGACAAGCCACACAAAATTTGCACCAACCGCTAGTCCATATCTTGAGCATATGGCTTGTGGAATTATCTGACCCAGTTTTGTAAAACATAAATTAGTTCTAAGGCTTAGAATACCTGCATTGAATCATAATAGATAAAAAAAAATGATGTACCTCTCCAAAAGCTAGGACAAAGGTTACAGATAGCAAAACAGCAACAAATGGATGAAAAATTTTATCAAGATATAGAGGAAGGGCCTGCGAAAGCAAAAAAATCAAGAACCGGGAACAGATCGGTGAAATGCTACATACTTTTTCTTTCATATCAAATAGTAAATTGTAAATATACTTCCCTATAAAATCTTATAGTAATTCCAGCGCTTCCAAGTATCATTATGATTAATTCAATTAAAATGTTTTCTACACTGTTATTCATTATCTATTTGTTCAATTCCAGTTTGATATACGCAAAAACACTATTAGTCAGTTTTGTGAAACAATACATATATAGCTCATACCATGCTGTATATGGTAATCACAGCTTAAAAGCCAGGAAACCAATGCTATGGTACTAAAAAAAGATGATTTGAGATTAGTATAGGGGTTAAAAAATTTCTAAAGCGAAAAGGACAGGAACTTAGAATAAGTAATTACCTCCATGGCACATGCATTACAAAGAAGCAAAGTAACCAAAAGCTGGTGCTGCTTTTGCACCACCGGTAGGATAGCAGCTACATAAACAGATAAACCAAAACCAAAATAATTCTCAAATTAAGCTTAATGTTTCGGACAAAACCAATTTCTCGCATTTTGTATTATTATTATAATACTATATGTATATACATATAGAAATCGTACAGACCGGCTTGCTTTTTCTCGTCGGAGGTACCACTACGCTGGAGGATCTCGAGCTCAACAGGATTGATGGACATCAAGCCCAGGGTTAAGCCGGACATGATTCCGGCGAATAGAACCATCAGGCACGAGACTCCGGCGTAGAAGAACCACCAAGCGTTGCCGAATTCGATGTCGTCGGCCTCGAATACCAGGTCCGTCGACGAAACCATCATGGTCCGAGCTAGGGTTAGGGGATTGATTAACAAAACCATTCGAATTCGGTTACAGAGAAAATATATAGAAAGAAACAGCCAGCCCCTCCTGCGATTCGAGGCTCTGACTGTGAAAAGAGATATTAGAGATAATCCACTTTTTATCAAGTTAAACTTTTAAGAGGATTTAATATAGTACGATGTCAAATACGTATAAAAATTTAAATAAATCTAAAAAAAATAAGGCTAAAAATATACGTATAAAAATCTAAATAGACTTATATATAAAAAAATAATCTGCTTTTAATTCAACCAGAGACAACAAAGACTGTTTTGTTTGCGGTGAGTGTCGGTTTCTATTGTCTGCGGTTTTCATTTTCTGATCCCAAAAATCTTGTCCCTTTGATATGAAAAGTTAGTCGTGGATGTTGGATCCCCACAGGATCAGCGGCGTGAGATTGCATGGGAATCAGTTTGATTATTAAAATATAGAAATAAAAAGGGGGGGAAAGGAAAGGGACAGTAATTGACATCGAGGCATTTATTTAATATATTTATCAATTTATGGATATAAGGACTCACGGTGGATACGTATCTTTTTCGCGCTGCCATTTCATGTTTATTTTTTCTCCTGCGAACTGGCTCTGTCATAATCCTTTCAAACTTGTTGTTCATTGTAACTCTAGCTGTGTGGTCCATTTATTTCTACATTTACAAAATTCTGAAATCTGTATAAATGCTATAGTAAACCACTTTCCTTTCAAAGAAAACCTTCTTATACTGTACCTTTTTGGGAAATAAAATTGCTTTTTGCGAAAAGTTACACAAGATTTTCCACAATAAAAAAAATAGTCTCTTTTTATATCTCTCTCTCTCTCTTTTTTTTTTTTTTTGCAGACTTTTTTAGTGCTTTTCCTTTTCTGACCCCTAATCAAATCAAATAATACTAAACCATGAATTTATCAGGAAAAAAAAATAGTACTAAACCATGAACCTCAAGGAGAGCTGAACCATAAACATGAAGCGATATTAAAAATTCAAAGTAAAGTGAAAAAAAAAATTATAGTTTTTTGAATTAAGCTAACTCATAACTAGGAAGCAAGATTTAAATATCAAAGCAGTGTGTATAAAAAAAAATACAGTTTTTTTGCGTATGGAAATAAAATAAAAAAATTATTAGGTCGCTTACGTCAATTCAATTAAAAGAATAAGAATGTTAAAGTATGCATGGACTCAATGATAAGACCACAAAAACTAGTATGCCCTATGCTATGGCACAATTTTTGAAGAAATCTGGTTGAACAGGGCTGTGTGATTGCTAATCCAGCAAAAGGTCCAAGTGTGAAAGAGAATGCGTTGGTTCTTTTTGTGTGGAGCTAAGTTAGGACTCCTTAGATCATGTAGAGCTCCAAAAGTGTACATGATCACAAAACCACTACAATACCACAACAGCGATCCACGAACAAAAATATAGAAATTCAATAGCAAAGTCAAAGAACTAATTAATAAGAACGAGAATGGGGAGCAAAATCCTAACAAGTCCTGAATAGCATTTCTAATAGCCCATTGTGTCATTGACGATTTATTTGGATGGATAAAGGAATAGAATGGTGTATAGAGAAAAGTGTATTTAACATGAAAGTATTTTGAAGAAAAAGGTGTAAAGATGTATGATATATGATATATGAGTACGGTTAGTGAATTGAAGGAGAAAATTATTGAAAATCCAAAAACCACATAATCAAACCCTCTGAAAAAAATCATCTTTTAGTGAAAAATGTTATTTTAATAGGCGAAATTCTCAGCTCTTCTTGCTCGTTTTGTCCAGCAACAATAGTATAGATTGGCAGACTTTTGCCTTTTCAAAACATACCTTTGAATAAACTCATGGAAACTAAGCGTGATTTCCGTTTTCGTAAAGCTCATTGATTAACCCCTGAAGGAACGAGGAAAAACGAAGAAGGTGATTTTAAATTATAATATCACATCTCACCCCAAAATTCTGCTGTTGCTGGATTACCCAAACGAAGAAAAATGCAAAGAAATCTTAATGAAATCTTTGGAACTCTTAAAAAATGTTATTTGTTATTGAATCAAATATTATTGGTTATGAACAAGATCAAATCTTAAATGAAATTTAATTTTTTAGGATTTTGATAATACATTTACAACATTTGTTAGCATATGTAATTACCATTATATTTTTATTTAATTGTTATTGTAAAATAAATATACTTCAAATTAAATGTATAATAATAATAACATATGTCAATAAAAGCTGTAAGTTTATTATCAAAAATCTAAAAAAATTAATTTAATTTAGCTGGCAAGTGAAGAAAAACATTTATAAAACACAATTTTAGGCTTAATAACTTTTGGCCAATATAAAAGAATTGGGCTATCAATAAAAAATAAAAATACTTACTCAAGAGTTTTTACCCAAAAAAAAACAAACTACTCAGAGTCTGTGTACCATTTGTTATACATTATGTGATGACAAATATTTTTAAATAGTTCATATCATTTAGTATACAAATTTAGTTTAAAAATTTAATAAGTTTAACATTATTAATAAAATAAATATCATTTTAGTAAATCAATTTAGTTTAAAAATTTAATAACATTATTGATAAAACAAATATATATATATATTGAAAGTATATAAAAAAATAGGTTAGGTCATTATTATGATTTTTGGGTTAACAACTAGTTTCTTATTTAAAAAAAAAAAAAAAAAAAAAAAAAAAAAGGAAAATGCAAATGCAAATCGGACTACTTAATTGAATTGAAGCCCAGACCCTTCTGATACTAATCCATATGTTGAGCCAGCCTCAACAAGGTTCCGCCCAAGAAGATAAAGCCCAGTTTTATTGGTACCGAAAATGGTTTCAAACCTTTGCTCGCTAAAACCCTGGAGTAGAATAGTATTCGTCCTCTTCCTCGCTCTGGAACTCTGTGTCTGTTTTTGGTTTTATCGGTTGCTCGTCACCATTCCGAATTCCAGGTATGTTCCTTAAAACCCGAACTATTTCCTCCTACTTGCACAACCTCAATGCCACTGCCAAATCGCACTCGAACCCCACAATTGACTTTCAGATAAAACACATTTCAAGCCTCAAAGTGGTATGGCGCAAAGACGTCTATTTGGACCAAGCTATAGAGAAAGATAAAGAGTATAAACTATGCGCCCGGGTCGTCAAGGAGGTTCTTAACGAACCGGGTCAAGTAATCCCACTTCGATACCTCGAGAAACGGCGCGAAAGATTGCGCCTTAATTTGCACATCAAAACTTTTCTTAGCAGCAACCCGTGTTTATTTGATGTTTACTATGATAAAATCAAACCCAAGACAGAACCCGTTCAGTTTATTCGGATAAGCGATAGGCTCAAACAATTTCTCGAGGAAGAGGAAAGGATTAATATGGAAAATGAGCCTTTGATTGTGTCCAAATTGTATAAATTGCTGATGATGTCTAAGGATAAAGTGATCAGTGCAGACAAACTGGTTCATGTAAAGAGGGAATTTGGGTTCCCAAATGATTTTTTGGTCAACTTGGTGCCCAAATATTCTCAGTATTTTAGGCTAGTTGGGAATCCAGGAGAGGGAAAATCGTTTCTGGAACTGGTTTCCTGGAATCGTGATTTTGCAACATCTGTAATTGAGCAAAGAGCAGAAGAGGAATCAAGGTTGACGGGGATACCGGTTCGGCCTAATTTTAATTATAAGCTCCCACCTGGGTTTCTCTTGAAGAAGGAAATGAGGGAGTGGGTTAGGGATTGGTTGGAGCTTGATTATGTATCGCCGTACCAAGATGTGTCACATTTGGATCAAGCATCACTAGAAATGGAGAAGAGAACAGTTGGGGTTTTCCACGAGTTGCTATCACTGTCTATTTTCAAGAGGGTTCCTGTGCCGATATTGGGAAAATTTTGCGATGAGTATAGGTTTTCAAATGCATTCTCAAGCGTATTCACAAGGCATTCAGGGATATTCTATATGTCGTTGAAAGGTGGGATTAAAACAGCAATGCTGAGGGAAGCGTACGAGGGTGATCAGCTGATTGATAGGGATCCATTACTTGAGATAAAGGATAAGTTTGTTGAGCTATTGGAGGAGGGATGGCGACAGAGCAACAACCAGTTAAAGTTGCGAAGAAAAGAGATTAAGAAGGACGTGGAATCGATAGCAATTAGAAATGATGAGTAGAATAAGCAAAGCATGGAAAAGAAGAGGAAGAAGAAAGGTTGGCGATCCTTAAACAGGTGTCTCAATGGATGCTGGAAGGTACATAGGAATTAGTCCTAGTCTAGACTTCATAATTCAAAACTAGCTGAATGTGTTGGAAGCATTGTATGATTGTGATTGTGGGAATTTTGGTATTCTAGTCTGGAAAAGGTTTATTCTTGTAGTTTTGTACAATCTACTTATAACAACCTAAATATATCACATTTATTTTCATCCTTTACACCACTGAAAACAGAAGGGGTGACTTTTGCTTCATTATTTTCTTTTCGTTATCAAATACAAAGGCTTTTCCATATTATGGTTGCTCTGTATTGGACAAGAATTAACAAATATGGAAATTACGGATCAGAAGTTCTTGGTGAAAGGATTACGGCAATATAAAATGTGTCATCTGTGGAGAAGTGGTTTTTGTTTCTTGAATGTTGAGTATGCGCTGCGTTACATTTAAATTTTGTCAAGTCCTCTGAAGCGATGCGGAACCTAGACCTGGAAAAGGCAATGGTGAATCTATTCATTTCATGTTGATCTCCTCCTTTGAATTTGATTAATAGTTCTATGTTTCCTTTTTAAGACTGCAGAGGCTCAGAGCAAGTTGTGGTTCCCTGGTTTTTGTGAACAAGATTTTGTTCTATTATGTTTCTTTTTTCTAGCTGCTATCTTTTTATTCAAACTATGTTTCTGATTATGCTCCAATATGTTTCCAGGATGCAAATTTGCACAAACTTTGCTTTGCGTAATTTTACAATGAAAATGAGAACTCCATTTTTCAGGTCAAACATATCGTTTGCATTCTTCAATATAGTTTTCTAGCATCACTGTTGACCAGACGAGGCCTGAGTTTTTACACAGCAAAAAGAACACCGACTTTGATTTTTAATTTTTGGTTGGATTTCAGCTTATTATCTGAAAAAAATTTCTTTCTTAGCTGTTAAATATATTTTTCAATGTACAATTCCGATGTTTGTTCGAAAATGAAATTTGAAATTGCAGAGTTTTTGAAAAGTTGGTGAATGGGGCAGTTGGGGACAATTTACCACTTTCAGAAACAAAGAAGATTCTACTTTTTTCTTCTCTATGCAAAGAGTTTGGAGTTATTTTTCAGCTAACATTAAGTAGAAGCAAGGTCGGTAGAGCAACACCCAGTTTTCCCATTAAAGAACTCCCCGTACGTAACCTACCAAAGTCATCACACAGAACGAATGAGAAACTGTTAAAGACCAGAACTCATCCTCTTTGTAAGATTCCTTTTATTATTGTTTCCCTTGATGAAACCTAACCAAAACAAACAATAAGCTCTAGAACTGACTTTATAAATTAAAGGCTAGCACATTCCAAAACACCGAAAAACCATACCTCTTTGCTGCATTTTGTCAAAGAGCATATCATAAAGAGTGAAATGCTTCTCATGGAGAGAGTCAGATTTCGGATATCAGCGTTCTTTGCAGGTTTCCTACTGCTGCTGGTTCCCAAGTTGGAAGGCCAGGTTTTGCCACCGGTAGTTCCCCGTCCGCTGTGTGCATCTCAGTTTGCTCTCGCCAGCTATGCTTGCTCGCTGATCCCATTCACCCCATTACCCCCTCAGCCTCCATCTCCTCCGTCCCCTCCCGATTTCCTAGGACACAGCCATGGACGTGGCCACAGCCACAGACACAGACACAGACACGGACATGGACATGGACATGGTCGCCACGAGACTCCGGCAGAAGAAAGTTGTTGCCGGTGGCTGAAGCAGCTGGACAGCCAATGTGTGTGTGACTTGCTGGTTCACTTGCCCAACTTCCTGTCCAGGCCTGCGCATGAGTACACTGTTATTGTTGGTGATGCATGCGAGGTCAATTTCTCATGTGAAGGGCGGGCCATCAGAATTTGAATAAAAGCAAGCAAGCAAGCAATCAATCCTACTCTCTAACAGTGATGGTGCAAGATATATATATATATATATATATATATATATATATATGTTTGATCTCTTATGTTTGGGTTTATGGGTTAGGCATATGGTGTTGGGTTTTCTTTTGTTTTTATTTTAGCTACTTGTAATAATTTTGAGCATTCAAAATAAAATTGGACTTCTTACATATCCACATACTCTTAATTAACCATCAGTATCAAATCTATGCTTTTGAGGGGTTTATATTGGAAATGCCTTAGAAAAGCATTTTCCTATATTACCAACATTTTATATATTGAGAGAGAAGAATGTTTTGTTCAAAACACGCTTTCAACATAATGTGAGAATGTATTGACGTGTCAAATGATAAAAATTATACATCAACTAATGATTTAATATTAAAATTTTAATTGTGCAAATAATAATTTTTAGCACTTGTCATGTTATTAAGTATTCAAAATAGCATAGTCTATACATGTGTTACACATAAAAAAAACTATAAAAAGCTCTAGGCGCTTAAAGCGCAAGGCTTGGCCAATTGTGAAAAGTCAGGCCCTTATTGTAATATATATATATATTTATTTATAAAATTTATTTGTTGGACTTTATAAGTTTTTCAACAAAGATATTTTTAAATTTTTTTTTTGTTTGGCTTNTATTAACGTCCCCGACTCTCTCGTGACCAGCACGTGTGCTGACAAAGTTTGCAAAAACTTTCCCCGACCTTGCACCTTTAGCCACGAGTTCCAATTTCCCCAAAATATTTCCTTCATCACCGATCGAGCCCTCCTTCCCTCCCTTAGCCTCGCCGGTATCCTTCATTCTTGATTACAATTGCCTTTAAACGAACAAATTCTTGATTAAAATCATATATTTCCAGTTACAATGTATTTTTTGTTTGCATTACAATCACAAAGTTCAATCATAGAGAAAATTTTCTTTTAACGAACAAATTTTTGATTAATAATATTATAGCCATAAAATGGCAACAAAACAAATTTTCCAATCAACACAATGTGTACAGCCCACAAAGAAAAAAAATTGCAAAAATTTGTTTTGGAAACAGAACCTCTCACAAAAAATTCAGAACCTACAATCACAGAGTCGGGTCGGTGATGGGTTGTACGACTAGGGAGGGAGGGAGGAGATTCCCCGAGGCTCGACGAAGCCGGGGCTGGTTTCTACAAATCGGGGAGGTGCACCGCTTGGGACGGAGGATCTGGGCAATCGCTGGCGAGGCTCGGCGAGGATCGATGCGGCTGGGGAGGGAGGAGATTCTTTAATGAGGTTCTAGGCAATCTGGAGTGAGGCTCGGTGAGGGCTGGGGAGGAACGAGTTTTGAGGGCTTTGATTCGGCAATGGCGGCTAGGGAGAGATGGAGTATCACAGATGGAGGGAGGGTGCGAAATGTTGGGCTAGGCGCGGCTAGGGAGGGACGAGGAGTCTTTGATTCGGCAATGGCGGTTGGGGAGAGATGGAGTATCGCAGATGGATGGAGGGTGCGAAATGTTAGGCTAGGGTCGGGGAAGAAGAGTTTGCAAAATTTTGAAACAGAAATGAAATACACGTGTTGAATGCCCAAACTGCCGGGGAAGGAGAGTTTGACCAAGTTTTGAAATACATGTGTCGAATACTAAAGGCAGTCGGGGACGATAATAACCCGACTAGGCGGGTTTTGTATCAATTTATATATATATATATAGTAATGATATAATGAGTTACTTAGCATATATGTACTAGATGATAGTATGATACAAGAGTTTTAATTTCAAAAAATAAGTTTTGCTATTTATCACTCCCGGTGATCATCACCAGTGGAATCGCAGCTTATCAATTTTAATTGCAAATATTGAATTTATTTTATTTTTTAATACTGAAGTCATAATTAAAAAAAAGTGAACTATTTAATAATAATCACTTGAAATTGCTCATAACATGTAGGTTCTATTGGTAATCCATTACCATTGAGCGGAAAAAATTAAAATGTTTTTGTCATATCATCATCTGGTACCATAACAAATAGTCCACTAGATAATTTTCTCTTTTTATCTCTCTTTCTCTCTCTCTCTCTCTATATATATATATATAAAGAGATTTACTATAAAATTCACAGGAAGCTTATGGAGTTAAATATGTAGTTTTTTTTTTTTTTTTCTGATATTATTTTTTTTTAATCAAATACTTTTAAATTTTATAAAATTTAAAATCTATAAAAAAAACTAATAAAAATAACCAAAACACCATAATATATTCTATTGTCGTGTTTTGTATATAATTTTTTTTTTTAGTTTTTTAAAACTCATTAGTATGAAATACTATAAAACCAAAAGGCAAAACATAATTTAAAAAAAAATTAGAAAAAATAAAAATAAAATTGTTGGAGAGCTTATGAAGTCTTACTGTTCAGATCCATAGTAAATCTCTCTCTCTATATATATAGTTATCATTATATACTTATATTTATATATATATATATATAGTTTTTCAACATGTATCATTATCTTTTAAAATAAATATAAAAATATGTTATGAAGTGTGAACTTAATTTGGATTGAAATCAATAGTCCATATGATTTTAAAAATTAAAATTAAAAAAAAAAGGTTAAATATTTAAATTTTATTATTTGTAACCACTAATGATCATTATTAGTGGAACCACAACTTATGTGCTACATTTTAATTGTAAACATTTTATGTTATTTTAATTTTTAATATTAAAATCTAAATTAGAAAAAATAAACTAACTACTTAAATAAAACTATAGACTTTGACCCAATAATCTAGATTAAATCTACATTTTAATAATATATTTTTATTATAGAATGATTATATATATTAGATTAAGTCTATATCTTTATAACATATTTTTATTTTTATTTGAAATAATAAAAATATCTTTATTATAAAAAGTATATATATATATGCATGTTGGGATCATTGTCATTCATAAAGGACCTTTGTTCCAAATCGATTCTAGACCAGACAGTGCAGTAGATGAGGCCAAAAATTTTAAAGTTCCAAAGAAGATGGCGATGAGACTCTTAAATGAGCATCATCTTTTCGGTAGACTAGCCGTTTAACTGACGAAGTGGTGGTCCTTCAGTATCCTGTAAAAAATCTCAAATTGTTATCGCCAAGGAATTTTGAACATATGTTTGTCAATCTGGACATTAATTCATACAAATAAACAAAATTGCCGAATTTTTAAAATTGACTATTTTTCTTATGTGATATTGGAAGCAAATTAATGGAGGAAGACTTAAAAGAAAACGAAGCTAT
>QANX01004096.1:0-17477 GCA_003254975.1 Ochetophila trinervis
TCGCCGAATATGTTTCGCGCCACATTTTTCGCGACGGTTTTCAATCGTGCGTCGCAGAAGCTGATTTCACGCACATTTTAGCGACGTGGGTGCGTCGCTATTTTGTTCAAATAAAGGCGACGCACTATATTTGTGTCGCCGTTAGTTTATCGCGACGCAAATTTTTTGCTTCGTCGCGCATTTAGTGTCGCCGATTAAGGTTTTTGGCGTAGTGAAATATATATATATATATAAATTATCAAAAAAACAAAAAGATATACATTAAAGTATGTATAACGCCGCGTGCAACGCACGCCCAAAAACTAGTGTATATATATATATAAATCTTCATATCTTTGTTTGTTTTCTCAAATTTACCTCTGATTTCTATATTTTACATCATAAACTTATTCTAGTAGCGTATCTCGGCATAAATCTGGATGGCTGCTATATGTAACAACTGGTGATCATTTTTAAAAAACTATAAATTATGTGACAAATTTAATTGAGAATGTTTAATTTAATTTATTTTTTAATACTAAAATTTTATTAAGAGAAAGTGAAGTTTTTAATAGTAACGAGTTAAAATGCAATATAGCATGTAGGTCTCACTTGTAATTCATCATCCATGGTTGAAAAAATTAAAAATCTTGTGCCACATTATTATTTGGTCTATCAGCAATAGTTGATTCCTTCTATGGTCAAGACGTCCTAGCCATTTTATGGTCAAGATGCCATTTATTAGCCTTTGATTACTTCAAGAGTTGAGATTTAATAAAGTGTTGGTAGACTATATGAGTTTGGTGAAGTACTAATATTTTAAAAGGGCAAAGTAAACCTTGTATGAATTTATTTAAACCTCAAATATATATTTAAAATTCAGCCCTTAAAGCAACCCAAAGGCTGAGTCAGAGCATCCTGATCATAGAACTTTTCTATATATATATATATTTATTTAGTAATGATTTAGTAGACTATCTATCCCAAGTTATGGTTCTAAATTATGATGTGACACAAGAGTTTTAATTTTTTTTAAATAAATTAGTTTGACTATTTGTAACCACTAATGATCATCACTAGTGAGATTGTAACTTATGTAGCAAATTTTAATTGACAACATTTAATTTTATTTTATTTTTATACTAAAACTTTAAGGGAAAGTGAACATTTTAATGGTAACCACTTAAAATGCCACGTAGTACGTAAGTTCCACTCATAATCCATTACCAATAAAACATAATAGATAGCCCATTAAATCATTACTGTATAAATATATATATATATATAAATTCTATCATGTGGATGTCCAGGTTTTTTTTAAAATGGAGATAGTCAATAATAATTTTCTATTAGCAAGAAAATATGTAAATTTTCACTAATAATATATATAAGCGCCTTTTTTCTTTCCATCTCTCGGAAAAATCTAGTGTTTAACACTTTGATTTCTTTTGCTCTAAAGAAAATTAATTGATAAAAATTAAAAATAAAATGCTTTCGTCTTTTGGATCTCTAATCGAACGAATTTAATGTATTTTTTTAAAATTAAACATATGTAATTTAAAAAAAAATAGAGCTGAAATCTGCATGTTTTGACCTTTATCTTCCATTTTGTTTCTAAGAAAATAATAACTACCTAAGGTATCTTTATATTTTTTAATTAGGACTTCTTCTTTTTCATCCTTAAATGTTTAAGCTTGGTTTTCAATCTCAATCGTGGAGTATCAATCCAATAGTTCATGTCAAACTATTTTATCAATAAAAAATTAATGACAATAACGAATTCAATTTAAACATGTTTTGAATATATTTGAAATGTTAAAAAAGAGAGAGGAAAAAACTCAAGAACTCATTTAATAAAGCTCACACCTTGAGCATTTTCAGCAACCAAAGTAGCAATCAAATTAATTAGGAGGAATTGAAAGCAATAGTTACTCCCAACTCACACCTCAATTAAAGTTAGCTAAATTATCGGCCACTTCGATTCATTCTCAAAAAAAGTGATTCACATCAAATTAATCCAACTTGAAATAAATAAGTTCATGTACCATTCAATTAAGCCATAATAGGGATGAATAGAAACTCTATTTAATAATATAGATGAATCCATCTCAATAATAATTTTTTTTTAAGCCCAACCCGAAACCAATGAAAGACCATGAAAAAAGAACACCGATCTGTTCATGAATTGAAACATCAAAACCTGTAGCTTTATGGACAAGGTTTCAAAATAGTGAAAAGATCAGGCTAAATAACAATGCTAACTAGCCAAATTAAAAACCTAACTTCTAATGTTGAAATATATTTATTGATTATCCTTTTGAATATTGTGTTATTCAATAGCACGTAGATTTATAAATATATTGTTCACCATTGACTGATTGAGTGCTTGATTTGATGTTCTTGATGTTCCTACCTGAGATTGTTGATTGATCTTTGCCATTAATTACTGCAAAATAATAAACAGGTTAAGAGACCACTATGAAATCTACTCTCTCAACTTAGCCTCTTTCAATTTAGGTAAAAATAATATGTATGTTTAAAATAGTGGCCATCATCTCATATTTATAACCCACTCAAAAATAATAATAATAAATATAATGATATATATTTAAAATAGAGATGAGTTCAATTATATTAAGACTTTATGATCTAGAGGTACTATGTTTCTTTGGTCTAATTGGCCCACCAAAAAATTAAGAGAGAGACGTTAATGAGCCTCTTTATTTATAATTAACAAATGTGTCTAATTCTATTATTGGAAACACCAAAGCCCAGTAAGTGAGTTCACCTGATTATGCTCAGTCCACACATAATTATTCTAATAATCTTCCACTTGGACAGCATATTCATCAATCATAATTTAATACTCACTTACCACAGAATCTCAAACACCAAGGATCATTTCAGTTAAGCATATAGTATACCGACATGGTAGAACAATATACATAACCCAAATCGCAAAGATTCAATATCAGTAAATCTCAAACAATAACCATCACCATTTCAATCATGCATATAATGTATCAACATGATTCATCAATATACACAATCTAGGTGCCAGAGATTTACAATTGCACTAGTGGATTAATAAACACATATATAGAGATCAAATGTCTCGATCAAAGCATATAAAATAGAAATTAATGCATGTGCAAGTGCATAAATATATCAAATAATAGTCCACTTATAGGCTCATATTGCTCAACAAGGAAACAATCAATAATTTACAACATGTTCTATAAGACAAACTACAATACTCCCACTAATACAATACAACCTCAACTGCTCAATACTCCCATATGAGATACATGCTTCTGAAATACACTTGGATCCAAACCTTTCGTTAGAGGGTTTGCCAACATGTCAGAAGTAGGCGTATATACAATAGAAATAGTTCCATCTGTCACTTCATCATTTACTCTATAATATTTTATTTTATGAATTTTGCCCCAGATGTACATCTAACATTATTAGAAAAAGACACTCCTACAGTATTATCACAATACATTTTTATTGGCCTCTGAATGGAGTCAACAACTTCTAAAATTGCATGACCAGTTGCCTCAAAACACGCCACATACTTTGCCTCCATAGTTTAGGACGCTATTACACTCTGCTTGGAACTTTTTTAAGACACAACTCCTCCTGCCATAACAAAAATATATCCAGTAGTGGATCCCATATCGTCCCCATAACCATTATAATCAGCATCACAATATCCAACCACATTAAGTGAGTTGGTGTGTCGATGTGTCAACGTGTAATCTTTAGTACCCTGAAGATATCTCAATAAATTTTTGACCGCTTGCCAATATGCAAGACTGGGATCACTCAAGTATATGCCAAGCACACCCACAATATAAGCAATATCTGGCTGTGTGCAAACCTGAGCATACATCAAATTACCAACTGCATAAGAATATTGTTTCTTTCTCATTATTCTTCTTTCACTTCCATCCTTGGGACATTGATCCTTAGATAATTTGTTACCTTTTGACACTTGAGCCTTATTATGAGAACTAGTAATCATGTCAAACCTTTTCAGAACCCTATCAATATAGGCTTTCTGAGACAATTGTAATAGACCATTAGTCCTGTCTCGAAGAATCTGTATGCCTAAAACAAACGAAGCCTTTCCAAGATCTTTCATATCAAAATAGCTTGACAACATTTGTTTAGTCTATATTAATAGGTCAGAATTATTAGATGCAAGCAATATGTCATCAACATAAAAAACCAAAAATAAAAAACTGCTCCCACTAACCCTTGATATTATACATTGATCCACAATGCTTTTCTTAAAACCATTCTTGGTAACCATTTCATCAAACTTGAGGTACCATTTTCTTGAGGCTTGCTTCAACTCTAAATAAATTTATTTAGCTTACAAATCATATGTTCACTCTCAGCCTCTTAGAAGCCAACTGGTTGTACCATATAAACATCTTCATATAAATCTCCATTTAGAAAAACAATTCTGACATCTATTTGATGCAACTCCAAATTAAAATGAGCCACAATTGCCATTATAATTCTAAAAGAATCCTTTTTAGAAATTGGCAAGAAAGTTTCCTTATAGTCAATTTCCTCTTTCTGGCTATACCCTTTAGCCGTAAGTCTGGCCTTATACTCTTTTATTTGTCCATTGGAGTCACGCTTAGTTTTAAAGATTCGTTTACAACCAATAAGTTTGCATCTCATTGGTAACTTAACCAAATCCCAAACTTTATTTTGGGCCATGGATGTCATCTCATCATTCATTGCAACTAGTTAAAGACTTGACTATGAACTGCCAATTGCTTCTTGATAAGTGATTGGGTCTGACTTGTCACTTATATCAAACTCATGTTCCTGCAAATAAACTACACAGTCATAAGGTATAGCAGCCTTATGAATTCTCTGTGACCTTCTCAAAGGCACTTTTTCAATAGCTATATCTTGAACATCATGTTCGTTTTTCATAGGTTCATCTTGATTGACTATTAGTTCCTCATTTGTTTGATTATCATCAGCAGGAATATAAACATCTGAAACTGGAATAGACACGCTTTCTTATCTAAATTCAAGCTTTCTTATCAATACCAATTTCATCATCGAAGTACACTGCCCTATCTGATTCAACAACTCTGGTAGTGTGAGATGGACAATAAAATCTGGAACCTCTAGATCCTGCACAATATCCAAGAAAATAACCACTAATTGTTTTTGGATCTAATTTCTTTTTCTGCAGATTATAGAGTCTTACCTCAGCCTTACAACCCATACACGAAAGTGATTCAAACTAGGTTTTCTTGACAATTAATTTTCCTTTCACACAATCAACATAAGAGGAAAAGTCTGAAAAATCTACATTGGAAAGAATATTATCCTTTACCAACCTTTCCAATCTCTGTATAGAAATATGACCAAAGCATTTGTGCCACAATATAGAAGAACATTCATTAATTCTAGCACGCTTAGGAGCAATAGTATGAGCAATGATAGTATTAATGCATGAATCAACAAAAGCCATATCAAATAAGTCAAGTTTATATAAATTTCCACATAAAATACCATGTCCAATCAAAGTTGTTCTTTTATATAAAATAGTCTTTCCATTACTAAAATGAAAACCATAACCAACTTTGTCCAAAACATAAACATAAATTAAATTTCTCCTAATTGAAGGTATGTAAGAAACATTATTTAACTCCAAACATTATTTTGGCTTGTCAGTTCGTGCAATAAATTAGTAATATGAATTGTTGCTCCT
This sequence comes from Ochetophila trinervis, assembly GCA_003254975.1. Taxonomy (NCBI): domain Eukaryota; kingdom Viridiplantae; phylum Streptophyta; class Magnoliopsida; order Rosales; family Rhamnaceae; genus Ochetophila; species Ochetophila trinervis. The sequence continues at coordinate 5,732 of QANX01004096.1, forward strand.
GTGTCTAATCACCAAGTATTTATAGGCACATCAATAATATTAGTTTCAATCATATTATCCTCTAACATCGAAACTTTACCTTTTTTCTCCTGCTCAGTCTTGAATTTCCAACAATTTACCTTATTTTGTCCATGTTTGTGGCAAAAATTGCACTTTCCATCAAAAAATTCTTTCTTTCCACCTCGATTAGAAGAATTACCACTATAGAAACTAGGATTGGTACCTTAAACATTCTTCTTAAAGGACTTAAAACCTTGTGTCTTCTTAGGAAAAGTCTTAATAGGTTTATCTCAATTTCTAGTAACCATGGCCACAGACCTTGACCTATTTTTGTTGATGTCATCCTCTTCCTTGACCAATATTGTAGTCATTTCATCCAAAGACTACTCAACATTTTGAGTGTTATAACTTGATTTGATAGAGTCAAATTCATTAGAAAGACTCTTCATAATGCACCAAGTCAGGTAATCCTCACCAAGATCAATCTTGATGGCCTTGAGCTTATGGTAGAATGAAGAAAGCTTTAAAATGTGTTCCCTTACTCCACTAACCCCATCATACATCCGAGTTCAGCAAATTCAAATAGCGATGCTTGTCATTTTTATCAAACTTTGTAAATTTTTTATTAATTTCCTCAAAGAGTCTCTTCACATTGTCAGCTTTGAGAATGCTAGCAAAAATGGAATCCTACACATAATATTCTAGTAAAATCATACAATAGGTGTTTAAGTATTCCCAATTCTCATACAACTGTCTAGCCTCAGGAGTAGTCATTTCAGTAGGTTTCTCTGGTAGATAAATCTTCATAACTAGATTGATCTTCAAAGCTAAGTCCAGCTTCATTGTTGTCATATTCAACATAAGAGTTTTTTTCCAAATATGAAAATTAATCCCATTCAAAACCATCATGGCAGTCATAGGCTGAGTATTTTTTGGAATGCTCACAATTGTGGAAATAGTAAATATTAATAACATGCATATCACAAATAATATCATGCACAAGCTTATTTTCCAACCTCCATCACATATATTAACATTTAAATCGCAAGGGTTTCTTAGAGCACATAAAAAGAAAAACTCATACCCGAGTAATGACAATTAACCAATAACCACAACTAAATGCATTGAACCAGTTACCAACAGGGTAAACAAGAACTTGCAATTTATGGTATTTAATCAACTTCCTTACTAATCTAAGCATCCTACCAAGTAGTTAAGCCACCGACAAGATGATTTTACTATTCATATGGACCTTAGTATTATAACAGGTAAAAACAGAAAAGAAAATAAATAAATTGACAATTTCATGATACAGGTAGGTTAAGTCTTACGACATGCAAGTATTTAAAATCTAAACTACTATGTGAATTTCTTATTGACAATTTCATAGATTGAACATATCAAAACTTTACAACATACAAAAATTTGAACATTTTGCACTACTATGTCAAATTTAACATATAATCATTAACAGAATAATAATATAAATAATATTAAATAAATAAATAAATAAATAAAAATTCTGTTTTTTTATTCTTTTTTTTGCGCCGATGTCATCATGACGTCACCCTGAACGGCATGCCGTAAGGTCAACACAAAACCACAATGGCATGCCATTTTCTTCATCTTCTCCACCCGATTTGAACATTCTGCACTACTATGCCAAATTTAACATATAATCATTAACAGAATAATAATATAAATAAAATAAAATAAAATAAATAAACAAATAAAAATTCTGTTTTTTTTTCTTCTTTTATTTTGGCGCCGAAGTCATCACGACGTCACTTTGAATGGAATGTCGTATGGTCAACATAGAACCACAATGGCATGGCATTTTGTTCATCTTCTCCACCTTATTTCTAAAACCGGGTTTGGTACGAGGATTGTGCCACCAGTATGGTCAATCCAACAGAAAAACACTATTCTGGCCACGATTTTCATTGCCAATTCCTAGGTTTTTTGTTCACTTTTCACTATCCGGTGGTTTTCCAGCATTAATTAGGCCAATAAGATCCGAAAAAATAAAGTACGATAAATATATATATATACAAAAATTCAAAGAAAAAAGGAAAAACTACCAGATCGTGTTTTACATGCTTTCAGGCAAAATTGAACCAATCTAAGGCACGAATAAACATCATAGATCAAAGCCCAATATGCAATTCCAATTTAAAACAAAATATCAAATAAGATCAGCAAGGAACATAATCGGTAAAAATCCTAACTGTTCAAGAACAACCTAAGCAATATAAAGATAAAATTAACTCAATCTTAAGCCATCAATCTATTCGTAGAACATCAATTAGAAATAGTAGCTATAAGATTCAATAAAAAAAAACGTTCAAATAAACAAAAACCAATTATCACATAATCGGTTTAACATTCCAAAATTAATATATATATGGCCACTTGAATATACACGAACAAGCTTTGATACCATTGTTGAAATAAATTTATTGATTATCCTTCCAGATCTCGTGTTTTTCATTATCACGTAGATTTATAAACATACCGTTCATCATTGACTGATTGAGTGCTTGGTTTGATGTTCTTGATGTTCCTGTATGAGATTGTTGATTGCTCTCTGCCATTAATTACTGCAAAATAATAAACACGTTAAGAGACCACTATAAAATCTACTCTCTCAACCTAGCCTCTTTCAATTTAGGTCAAAATAATATGTATGCTTAAAATAGTGGCCCTCATTTCATATTTATGACCCACACAAAAACAATAATAATAATATATATTTAAAATAGAGACGAGTCCAATTATATTAAGACTTTATGATCTAGAGGTGCTAGGTTCCTTTGGTCTAATGGGCTCACCAAAGAACTAAGAGAGAGAGAGACTTCAATGGGCCTCTTTATTTATAATTAACCAAAGTGTCAAATCCTAATATTGGAAACACCGAAGCCCAATAAGTGAGTTCACATAATTATGCTTAGTCCACACATAATTATTCTAACATTTAATAGATGGGTTCTCGACTCTAATCAGATTCTAAGTTATCTTCAACTCCTAGACAAACTGAGTTTCTTAGTGGGTTTGGTTTACCTAATTTTTCCTATTTAAACAGTATTTAACGTATTTAAAATCTATAAATATGTTTGAACACTATTATATGCATATTTAGCATAATTTAATGAGAAAACATAAAATTATCTTTGCTTGGATTTTATTTTTTTGTTATGAAAACTTGAAAATATAGGTAAAAATGAAACTTTTGCATTTCAATTTAAACTGGTGGTGTTTTAGAGATCAAAAAAGCAAAAAAATGGCGATGTATATGAGAAATAGTCTTACAAAGGTATTCTACAATTTCTAGGTATACAAAGGTGAAAACAAACGTATTTTGAAAAAAGCTTAGTAGTAAAAATTACTCACAGACAAAAATTTAATAAATTTTGGGAAGAAGTATTTTACTTTAACAAAGCCCAACCAAGGGCATATGTCAATAAAATTAGGGATAACAATGGGAGAGGGGTGGGGCGGACTCCCCCATACTCTAACGCATGTGGATTTTTCATTCCCGTCCCAAACCCATTCCTCGTTTATTGGGGAGGTGGGATAGGGTGAAAATTTTACGGGGCGAAGTGAGTATCCCAATTTTCAGTTCTGTTTTTCCGTTTATTTTTTCAAAAATTTTAGTTTATAGAAAATGTTATTTTTTAAGTTTTTAAATATTGTTATTTCCATTAAACATAAAAGAAAAATATAAACAAAATAAAGATAAAACTTATAATTAAATGTAAAAATATAAACAATAATAATAATAATAATAATAACAACAATTTTGATTATATATATCATATATACGGGGCGATTATGGGCGAGGAACTATATTTTTCGTTCTCACTCCATCTCCATGCTACTGCCCTTACTAATTGGAAAATCTCCACACCATTAGAAATGGATCAAGCATTCAGGAGACGAAACACTACGGAGCAAATTATCATCTTTAAACAAAATCCAATAATCCCAACATGAAAGTTTTGGAAAAGTACTGTACATTTTTCAAACTTCAAATGCAATTGTCCTTTGGGCCAAGACTTATTAGCCCAACGCAAAAGGAAAGTTTTGTTAAAGAAAGTCGCTCAACTTGGTACTTTAAGGGTTCGTTTAGTAACACAATCCGTTTTTATTTTTAGTTTTTACTTTTTGATTTTTAATTTTTGTTTATAATTTTTGTTTTTGTAAAAAAAAAAAAAGCCATTTTTTGTTTTTATTTATATGAAAAAAAAACTAGTTTGGTATTTGTTTTTATTTTCATTAATTTTTTATATTTTATTAAAAAATTTACAAATAAATTTATACAAATCCATATTTGACTAATGTCGAATGCTAAATCATGGGTCCTGACGCCACCTGACGATTCCAGGTTCTTGCCATATCAAGGCTAAATCAAGTATTTGCCCTAATGGGCAGTCTAGAGACCTAACCATGTCCGGTTGGTCTCCATCCCATCCGGATGGTTTGGAGTCTTGACCTAGTTTGGACGGTCCATGGTCTTAGCCCTAAGTACTTGCCTCGTCTAGGTGGTCCAGGATCTCGGTCTCTTCTGGGCAATCTAGGTTTCCAGCCCTGATCGAGCAGTTCAGGATTTTAACATGTCCGGGTGATCTCTGGTTCTGGTCCCAATCGGGTGGTTTTAAAATCTCAACCCCTACTTGCGATCCAAAGGTCCTTACTAGACCGAGCTATTCTGACTTCCAGCTCCGACTTAGCGATCCCATGTCTCGACTCCGGCTGAGTGATCTTATGTCCCGGTCCTGACCAGGTTCGGCTCCGATCGGATAGTCATAGGTCCTTGCCTCCTTTGGGCAGTTCCTTATCTTAGCCCGTACATGACTGTCCTAGTCCTCAGTCCGAACTGGGTGGCTCCCACGCAGGCAGTCCCTGGTTTTTTCCCCATTCAAGCAGTCTTGAGTTCCTGCCCCGACCAGGCTGTCTAGGGTTTCGGCATTTACTGGGCCGTCCTAGGGTCCTAGCCTAGACAAGGCAGGCTCGGAGTTCATTCCTAGTGCGAGCAGTCTTAGGGTCTCTACTTTGAACGAGTGGTCCTTGCCTTGACCGGGCAGTCTCAGGTCTTGGCCTCTTCAAGGCTGTCCTCGGTCCTAGTCCTGATCTGCTGCCCTGGGTCTCGGCCCGGACCTGGTCATCATGAATTCTGGTTCCATCTGGGTGGTTCAAGTTTCGCTGACCTAACCAAGCGATCTGGGATCTTGGCCCAATCCAGGCAGTCCGTGGTCTCGGTCCCATTCAGGCGACACTGGGTCCTAGCACTGTCTGGGTAGCCTTGGATCCTGGCCCCGTTTGGTCAATCTAAGGTCCCATCCTTGACTCGGCGGTCCTGCATTCTAGCCTCTGCTGGACTGTCCCGAGTCCCAGCCTCTGCTAGGCTATTCCAAGTCTCAACCCCTACGGTTCGAGGTCTCAGCCTTGACTGGGTATTCCATGGTCAAGGCCCCAATTTGGGTGGTCCTATGCGTCGGCCTTAACCAAGCAGTTCAGGGTACCAGACCTGTCTATGTGGTCCTAGGTTCTTGCCTTGTCCGAACTGTCTTGGGTCTTAGTGTTGTCAATGACAATAAAATAAATAAATAAAAGCTGAAAATGAAAATGATATTTTTCTATTCTTTTCTTTTTCTTTTAAAATTGTTTTAAAAATGAAAATGGTTTCCAAAAACATATTTCAAAAAACTCATAAACGAAAATCAAAAATAAAAAAAACGAAAATGTTATCAAATGACGCCTACAATAAACATTCATAATACCTGGATTTTCTATTTTTTAATTTATTTGTTTATTTTTGCAATATTGCATAAAACTTGATTAAAAATAATTTTATCCAATAAAATATATTTGAAAAAGTATATAATATATATCAACCTAATTGGAGATTAATTAAACTCTTTTAAAAACATATTTTAAACAGACTCACCTAATACCTACCAACGGAAGGAAAATTCTTTAGTGAAACCTTCAGGTTTGGGGATTTCATTGAAACTTCTAAAAAATATTAGTCAGTGGATAATATTATTCATTAGAGATCAAATGTTATACATGATAGACTAAATATTACTCGTTATAAAATATTGTTAGTACCTAATTTTGATACAACACACCCAATTGGCCCGTTAGGCCCCAAAACGATTTTTTATAGCAAACACAAGCATTTTATTGAAAAGTAATAGGTAGTCCCAACTTGCTTAATGAGGCTCATGGTATGAGAAAGGTTTGGTTTGTAGAAATTCTATAATATGGGTTTAATTTAATATATCTTATGCAAAAAGTGACTCACTTGGAAGGCTTTTCAACACAATGAGATAAATTAAATTAGACCATGAGTGATTTAAACCCAATATTTTGATCCAAAAGACCAAAGTATTACAATTCTCACTTACACCATGCAAGATCCAAAATGGCTCACTTCTACACTCAAACTTAATATTATGCTATCATGCTAAGCTATTCTTTCTACTCTAAGTTTATTCTCACATGCAAGCCAAACCTTCAAGCCTAAGCATACAAGCCCAATTTCATGCTTTAATTCAATATCATGCATATATATATACATATTAAATCTACAATTTCTAGAATTGAAAAGACATATCTCTTCCGCATTTATATATATATATATTAATGGGAATACAAATCTCACAAACAAGCCATCACCTCATCACTTTTTTTCTAATATATGAGTCTCTTTCTCTTTCTCTCTCTATTCCTTTTAGAAATCATCTAATCAATCTGAAAATAAGTTTAAAAGAGAGGGAAAGTCTATCCTTTTAACACACACTCAAAAATTAATTTAAAGGACCATTAGTTTCATCCGGAAAGACACTATTTTATTTGGAAAGGTGAAAAAACTTATGAACCTTGACCCAAACATCTGTCATTTAAGGAAAGCACCCAAACATCTATCATTTAAGGAAAGCAAGCTATCTTTTCAACCTTTTCTCTCTTTATCCACCATTATTGCTAATTTTTTGTCATTATTCAAAGGATAACAAACTAATTGGCGAGTAAAATGGATGATTAAAAGAGGGTTTGAGACTCTATTTAAAAAGGACTTCCTCCTCCATGAGGATCTCTTCTTCCTCCCCCATAAGCATTAAAAAACAAGCACCATGAAAGGCCTCCAAATTTTTTTCTACCTTAAAACCTCATATCTTTCTTTCTTCACACTCTCAAGCATCTCCATACTCTCAAGCATTTTCATATCTTCAAGCATTTTGCATCTTATATACTTTTAGAACTTTTTAAACCTCTAAATCTATAGCTTTCTCTAAGCTTTGCTAAAGTTTTACACATAAAACTCTTTCCTTCACTTTTAAAATATCCATGTTTTCTCAATCTACACATACTCACTAAGGCTTTTCTTCAAAGTTCTTCATGCATATAACTCTTTTTATACAAAAAAATATGTTTTGTTATCTATTATAAGTTATACAATCTTTTCTCTCAACATACATTTCATAAACAATAGCTCAAACTCATTTTTACTCTTATTCTTGGACACATATTTCATATACCAAGTTAAGACACCATGTCTAAACCATATTCTAGAATCACTCAAATCATATTATGGGATTTTCTCCTCGCTTCTTTCAAACAATGCACCTTTTATACTTTATGTGATGTGAATATGTGAATTTGTTTGAGTGCTTATATTTTTATATGCATTTGTGAAAATATCTTACTATATCATGCCTAAGTTCATTTGCATTTCCTTTGTAAATATCTTTTTCTATTATGTCTAAATTATTGTATACTTTTTTTCATTGATTATGCTTAAATCTTTATGCCTTCTTTTGCGAATATGTGTTGGATGATGCTTAAGTCTCTTGTATATTTTATCTTGTCAACATGTGTTGGGTTATGTTTGAATTCTTTTATTCTTTCTTCATGAAAATGTTGATGGATATATATACATGAGTATATGATATTCTATGTTCATCCGGACAACATTGTTTTCACTCATTCGGACATACCATTATACTCATCTATGCTTCGCTTTATATTTGAAAATGCTGAATTATTTTATCATGAATGATTGTGTCTTTTATAATAATATTGCAAGTTTGGGATATATTGTTTTGTATTAACTCACTACTGTTAAAGAGTTGGATTTCATCCTATTTGTTCCTTGTTTTTTTTTTTTTTGTGGTTTTTACTCGTAGTTTGTAACTAGGAGCATCACCAAAAGTCATATATTAAAGAACACCTGAGTTGGCTCCAGCAAAATTAAGAATCTAAAGGGTTAAATATGAGCATGTCAAAAGCATATCTGGCACAAGTGCAACATACGGGCATACGTGTGAAGGCCAAACGATCCAAAAGCTCGTGCAAAGTCCGTGAACAAATTCGACCCTAATAATTATATTACTTATTATGAAAAATATTACTTAAAATTAATGGCATGAAACCCTTTAAAGCTTTCACTATTGTTTAACCCAAACGGAAACATATTAAAATTAAAATAAAAAAAATAAATACTTTTGAATACTTTTCGATCCAGTATTTATTTCAGCAAGTGTAGCTCCAAAAAGGTCAACAGAAGAACAAAGTCTAATCTAGAAGCTTTCCGCCTCTCCTTTAGTCCTGGTTGTTTACGTTGAGAAGCTAGGCCCAAATTTAACTACAACAAAAAGAGAATTTGTTATTACCAAATTAGTTCAAATTATATATATTTTTTTAACAAATCCAAAATCTATTTTACAGCCATGATTTGCCTTCATGTATTAGTTAAATAAAAGTATTTAGAGATCCTTGAATAAACATAAGTTGAAAAAATCGTAACTTAGCAAAAATCACCAAAAAAAAAAAAAGAATCCATCAAATGTAACGTTAAAACACACTTCACAAACTATATATATAATTAAGTTCATAGCCTGTAAGTTGGGAAGGAGTACTATTCACAACTATGGCTTACCTCATAAGAGAAGCCATATTAATTTATTTCATCAAGAGAAAAGCATACATACATAGACAACAACAGCTAGCACAAGCAAACATAGTTTGGTACCTCGTTCAAGGTTATAACTTATAATTAAACTATTAGAAGTGCCATAACGCATATCCTTTTATTTTGGCTGATAACATAGGTCAGCTCATTGAGGATTTGTCCTTGAAGTTGCTTTCCTTAGCGTATTTTACTTGTCATGATAATGTGATGGATCAGCACCTTCCCCACTGGCCTTGGAGTTTGACTCACCATTCTTGTTGCCATGATATAAAATGAAAGTCCCTGATGGGGCAACGGAAAAAGCTTTGGCAACTTGTTGTGCGACGGTCTCCAAGTTTAGCTGCTCAACAATTTTGTTGCCGTGATAGAAAAGGTGGTTCCCAGAAGGATCGACGGAAAAATCATCTTTATTTTCTCCTCCATTGGCCTTGGACTCTTCATTTTTGTTGCCATGGTACCACAGAATATTGCCTGATGGGTCAACAGAAACATCTTTAGCAGCATTTTCCCCATTTTTGTTGCCATGGTACCACAGGATATTGCCTGATGGGTCAACGGAAACATCTTTAGCAACATGTTCCCCATTTTCATTTTTGTTGCCATGGTACCACAGAATATTGCCTGATGGATCAACAGAAACATCTTTAGCAACATGCTCCCCATTTTCATTTTTGTTGCCATGGTAGAACAGGATATTGCCTGATGGGTCAACGGAAACATCTTTAGCAACATGCTCCCCATTTTCATTTTTGTTGCCATGGTAGAACAGGTTATTGCCTGATGGATCAACAGAAACATCTTTAGCAACATGCTCCCCATTTTCATTTTTGTTGCCATGGTAGAACAGGATATTGCCTGATGGGTCAACGGAAACATCTTTAGCAACATGTTCCCCATTTTCATTTTTGTTGCCATGGTACAACAGGATGTTGCCTGATGGGTCAACGGAAACATCTTTAGCAACATGTTCCCCATTTTTGTTGCCATGGTACCACAGGATATTGCCTGATGGGTCAACGGAAATATCTTTAGCTACATGTCCACCATTTTTAGATTTTGTTATAAGATCGAATACACCTTGAAGGGCCTCTAGAATTGGTTGGTTCTCGATAACAGTCTTCACGTATTCTGGTTCTTTCCTTGCTGCGGCGGTGCTGGACAACTGTATAATAATAATGATGATGATGATGATATTCAACGTTATTACATACAAATCATTCTTCTCTCAAATAAATCAAAAGCATATATAATATGTATATACATATATATGTATGTATGTCTGCGTGTGTGTGCATGTGTGTGTATATATATATGAATGATTTTGATATAGCAAGGACGACATAATGATTTTATAGTAAATATATTCTAAAGTGATAAATTATGTTATTTATGTTTATTGCCACATAGAAAAAATAAATTATTAATCAAATTTAAAAAAAAAATGTAACTAACTTTTTATAACAATTGCCCATTTGAAAGATCGTTACTTTTCTAATTAGAATTTATTTAAAAATAATTAAAATATATTTAATGAGTTAGTATTATTTAGATGATATGTTTTGCTAAATATAATATTTTTATTATAAGCTATTAATGCATTTTCAATATAACACACAACTATATATATATATATATGTNTTCTGGGATTTACTATAAAACATACATGTTGGGTTCCATAAGCTCTCAAACAAAGACATTTTTATTTTTATTTTTCTTGAATTTTTTTTATAAAATAAATTATTGGCTTTGGATTTTATAGTATTTAGAACTATTGGGTTAAAAAAATACAACAATCAGGTATGTTTTAGTGTTTTAGTCATATTTTTTTAGTTATTTTTTATTTTTCTAGTAGATTTTTAAAATTTAGAAGTATTTGGTAAAAAATAATTATAAAAAAAAAACTCATATGTTAGGCTCTATAAGCTTTTTAACATGTGAATTTTATAGCAAAATTTATATATTTCTGAAAAAAAAAAAATTGTCCAGATAAGAGATTTTCCAACACATAATGATTAATTATAAAAGGAAGAACGGCAAGTGAACATAATGATTAATTCTAAATTATAAGGATTTTATGAATATCTTCAGTCCGGCCATGCAAAGAAACTATCAGGTCTCTTCTTCTTCTTCTTCTTCTTTTTTATTAGAAGAAAACCTCTAATTCTACATTATCCTTTTAATAGAAATTAAAAGTGACATAATATTTTTTTAATTTTCTATCATTTTGGCAAATCATTGAACTTAAAGATGGCATAGGCGTATAATAGCGTCCATACTCCATAGAACCAACCTCTGACTGCAGGTTCCATGGTTCACATGGACAAATAATTCCAAACTAAATGATGACCATAATTTTTTTTTATCGTAGAATAAATAGCTTACCAGAAGAAGTGAAGAGAAGGCGAAGAGCGCAAAGAAAGTTTTCATCTTGATGTCAACTTAAAACAAAAACTGAAAGTGGCTTTTTTTTTTGGTAAAAACTGAAAGTGGCTTTTAAACGGGGAAGAGGCTGTCTTAGCTCAATAATATATATAGGCCCCAAGCATGCAAAGGAGTGATTCTATTTCTAGCTACACGTGTAAAGCAAATACTCCATTATACAAACTTTAATTACAAGACTACCCTTGAACTCGTGTTTCACTCTGATCCAAATATTTGTGTTAAGTTTTTGTTTTTGTTTCAATATGAACTCGTGTTTATTAGATTTTTGTTTCATGATAAAAGCCATTATTTTTGTGGGCAATAATTCAAGTTCGAATCGCTATACCCCAA
>QANX01004097.1:0-20169 GCA_003254975.1 Ochetophila trinervis
TACAAACATAAACAGCCAAACATATAAAACATCACATGGAATAGATCTGTCTTACTAGATTCAGCCAGCATATATTTGCTCTCTCTTTTTCAACTTTCTTTAATCAAATCACATGCATAGCCTTTTCAATTCCTCTATTTATGCTCCAATTACGTTCTAATAACTAACAAATTATATTAAAAATAAAAATAACTAATAAATTACAATACTCTTCTATATATATATATATATTAAATCTCTTTTATAATTCCCAAAAATCTTGGTTTCCGCATGAGGCCACAAAGTACCATTCCATCTTCATCTACTTGTCTTCTATTCAGCTATGAAACTCTTTTTTTAACTATGAAAATTAGACCATTTTTCTTTTCCATGGATTTTTGGAGTTTGAGAAAATATTATATGTATGGTTAAGTTATATTATTAGTGTTATTTGTAGTTATTACTTGGGTTATTTTTAGTTATTATTTGTAATGTATATTTAAAAATTTATATATAATCATGTATAGACTTGGTAACGTGTTGTGTCGTGTGGTATTCGTGTTCGTGTCAAAAAAATTTCATCTAAAACTAAATTCATTTATAAAATTATCGTGTAACATGTTATCTAACACGTTAACACGTTAATTTATTTTCAAAATTATTTAAAAATAAAATAAAAATATATTTGATTTATAATTTATAGTCTATACTAAAAAATAATGAAGCACAAATAAACATAAATATTTGTATCTTTTTATAAATTAAAAATAAAAACTAAAACAGCATATATAATACATGTTAAAAAATAATAAACCACACAAACGTAATACTTAAATCCTTCTACAAATGAATAATAAAAATATAAAACAATATTGTTTGAAATAACAATAATACATAAACTTATTCAATTTCAATCACATTTTTCATTTTTTGCACAAACAATCCGATGAATATGACATCTTCAACCATAATGAACACAACCTCAAAGGCAAAACACTTAAAAAAAAAGAGAGTTAAATTATATATTATTATCTAAATTGATATAAAAAAATTAAATAATGCATACCACTCAAATTTCAATGCATGTAAGAGCATTGTCATAATTTAACTTGTTCAACACTCGATATAATGACATCTTCTGCGAATTATTCTAAATTAATTGCATCATTTAAAACTGAATATATAATAAAATTAAAAATATTCATGTTAAAAAAATAGTAATATATATATAAATGTAAATTATTTTCTTTTCCAAAAAGTCAATCTATTGTGCATAACAAAGCTTGTACTACATATAGATTTATTAGTAAATTAAGTTTTTATTTATTAATAAATTACTAAATTATCGTTAAAGACGGGTCTAACGGATTTTTACGGATCAACCTGTTAAGACCTGTTAAGAGAACTGATTCATAACGAGTTGACCCATTATCAACCCAATCCGTTTTAAACAAATTCAAATCCGTAAAATGTGTTCGTGTCATGTTAACGGGTCGTGTTAAAATTTATCATGTTTAACAATGTATAATGTCACACAATAATAAAATTAAATATATAAATTTTTTATTAATATTGTTAAATATTTGATATTGAAAAAATAATTATAATATAATAAAATTAAATATGTAAGTCTACATAAATATTGTTAAATGGTCGGGGATGAATGATTGTAACACAACGTCACCATAAATACTATAGAGAGTTTAGCTCACTGGTAGGAGTTAGCCGAGCTTTCACATCTGTGAGTACGAGAGTTGAGTTCAATTTAGACTCAAGTACTCCTCTTTGCTGCTACCAAAAAAGTTTACAATGAAACTTTCAGTGTAGACTCTTACTGAATTAAAAAAATGCTTAAATTTGACTCAAGCATGTAACTTTACTGTACTTTTTTTATTTCCCAAAAAAAAAAATATTATAGATCCTTCGTAAGCATTAACATTGCATATAAAAGCTTTTCGGAGTTTTAGTAATTTTTTTTCAGTCTCTGACATCAAACCCAGATCTTATACGTTTTTCTTCAAAACCCAAGAATGTGTTTTTGGTAGTCCTTCTGAGTAACAAAAATTTTCTTATTGGTTCTTTACACCAGAATCTGAAAAAAAAAAATCTGACAGGATGGAAAATACCCAGAAGCTCAAAGTGATTCTTTTACTAACTCCAATCACATTTTTGATGTTTTTCATACTTTTCATCTACTTTTACCGCAAAAAAAGGTCGGAAAATCAGCAGCAGAAGGATATAGAGAACACAGAGGATAATAAACATGAAGATGAGGTTCAGGCAGAGGATTTGATAACATTTCAGGGTGGTCAGGAGCTCACAATCTTCGACATACTTGATGCTCCAGGAGAAGTGATTGGAAAATCCAACAGTGGCACGCTTTACAAGGCTTTTCTGCAGCAGAGCAACTCAGTGAGATTGTTGAGGTTTCTGAGGCCTGTGTGTACTACCAAAGTTGATGAATTTGAGGAATTGATTCGGTTTCTGGGTCTTGTTAGACATCCCAATTTGGTACCTCTTCTTGGTTTTTATGCAGGGCCAAGAGGCGAGAAGCTTCTTGTTCATCCGTTTTATCGGCATGGCAATCTGGTTCAATTCATTAGAGGTAATTTGTCTTATTTGATTCATCTCATCTGGGTCGTTCTTTTTTTTCTGTTTGGTTTCCAAGAAAATGCAGAATGGTAACATGTTTCCAAGAAAATGACTTTTGTCTCTGTTTATTTCCTGAAAAATTAGCAACTATAGAAGCATTTTTGACAGTGCTGGTCTTGATTGTTTAAGTTTTTGATCTTGCTATGCAAGCAGGCTGATTGACTTTGGAGTTTAACCAAAATGAGGGCTCGGAAATCTCAAATTTCGTTTATGGGTCATATGGTTTTTTTCACAGAAATTTCTTGAGTTTGGTTTACTTTTTTGGCAGATTTCTACAGTATTACTATTTTCTTCTCTCAGTTGATATTTTGATCACTTTTCTCATCAGTTCTTCTTTTTTAAGGTTATTTTCTTTTCCATATTTTGATAAGGGAGTCAAAAATGAAAGACAGCGTGTTTCTGAGACCTTCTTACTTAATAAGGATGGTTTTTAATTTGTCTGCATATGTTTGATATTTTTCTAATCCAATTCATGCTTACCTCTCTGTCGGCACCAACCAATTGTCACTTTCTTCTCCAATATCCACTTCAAGATTGATTGTTATTTGTGTTCACATTGTAATTATTTCCTTCATGTAAAAAAAAAAAAGAAACTTTTTCCACCATTTTAGCCAAATTTATAGCTGTTTCTGAAATCAACTCTGTTTTCTAATGGCAGATTCCAATGGTGAATCTCACAAATGGGAAACAATTTGTAAGATCTCAGTTGGTATAGCCAAAGGGTTGGATCATCTTCATTCTGGTTTGCAAAAACCAATCATCCATGGCAATCTCAGTTCAAAAAACATACTCTTGGACCGCCATTTCCAACCTTACATCTCCGATTTCGGTCTCCACCTTCTTCTGAATCCAACTGCTGGACAAGAAATGCTAGAAGCTTTAGCATCACAGGGTTACAAAGCACCTGAGCTGATCAAAATGAAAGATGGCTGTGAACAGACTGATATTTACAGTCTCGGTGTAATCTTGCTTGAATTGCTTACAGGTAAGGAACCCATTAACGAAAACCCAACAGCACCTCATGAGGATTTCTATTTGCCAAATTTCATGAGGAATGCAGTTCTTGGGAGAAGAGTTTCTGATTTGTTCCATTCAAATATAGTTATCAGCAGCCGTGATAGTGAAAGCCCTGTTACTGAAGAAAGAATTCTCAAAGTTTTTCAACTTGCAATGGCTTGCTGTTCACCATCTCCATCACTCAGACCAAACACCAAACAGATTCTAAGGAAGCTTGAAGATATTGGAAAATGAGATAGGAATTTCACTCTTTGGAAATGGTACTGGTGGGTTCTGATGGGTATGTCATAGTGATGGTTCATTTCAGGAACATTTGTCTATATTCTCCAAAATCTGAATCGAAACATGGTCATGAAAACAGTGTGAATGAAATAGACTTGTATAGGAAAAAGTATAAGAAGGAATACTCTTTTTAGAGCAAAAAAAAGTTGAAAACTTTGGGCTTCTATCCACACACAAAAATTGTAGGAAATTGTTGATGTTATGTTTGAGGAGTAAGGTTTACAGAGATGGGTATTATTGGAAACAAAAATGTTCCACACCAGCAATCCAAGAAAAAGACCATAAAATGGGTACCCACCCATTTTGTTGGATTTCTAATTTGCTTTATGGCCAAGCATGAGCAGGGTGGGAGGGTAAACTTCGATCTGGTCCCAGATTTTGGAATCCTGAGTAATAACAATATGCTTTGTGGTTTGGAACAGTTTTTGGGTAGAAGAAACCTGAAGCATGAAATCTCTTCAACTCTTAAAATTTTCTTATTAACATGTTTATTACATTGTGGGGTTTTCTTATCAAGTTTGGATGATTATTCTAGGAGGGTTGATATAGCATCCTTAAAATCTTCTTTTTTATTTATTTATTTTTATTGGAAGCATTTTTGCAGACGGTTTGTTGTCATTTAATAACCAAGACTTGGCCCATTGTTAGCTGTATATTTGCTGGAATAGAATATTGGAAATTCTTTACTTCCTTCACTAACTCTATCATTTGAAAGTGGGAAATGAATAATATTGGAATAGTATTCATAAGATTGGTCTAGTGGTTTGAGAACATCTCCAAGTCCTGGGATCGATTAGATCTTGAAAAAACTCTTTCTCTCTTTTAGTTTAAAATATACTGTAATCCTGATAAAATAAAAAATAAAAAATAAAAAAAGAAGAAGTGGGAAATAAATAAATTCTATATATATATAACACATGTTTG
Organism: Ochetophila trinervis; assembly: GCA_003254975.1. NCBI lineage: Eukaryota > Viridiplantae > Streptophyta > Magnoliopsida > Rosales > Rhamnaceae > Ochetophila > Ochetophila trinervis. The sequence continues at coordinate 4,855 of QANX01004097.1, forward strand.
GGTTCCATGAAAATCTTTAAATCTGTGGCTGGCACAGGAGAGAAGGTAGGTTAGGTGAGGGAGAAAAGGTCTGGGACAAGGTTCATATGAGTATGAGGAAATCTTTAGTCCTCGTATTAAATTTTTCAGACAGAGTTGTGTTTTGAAAGTTTGGTACTCTAAAAGTCAATATCTGAGTGATGTGGGAAGAGGATTATCTTAATCCCATAATAACTACCACTCCAATAAAATTAGCACTTTTAGTCAAACTGGGTCCCTTGGATTCAATCAAGCATGTAATATACATCTTCAGTAACATGGCAGGAGAGTACACAGGAGATGGAGAACATAATTACCTGTTCTTTTTTCACTTCTGTCTTTCATTCATTTTCTTGACCATTTTTATTAACTTTCTTGGAAAATGATTCTTGGAAGTAGGTTGCGAGATAAATTGTCTGGTGCACTACTCAAAACATTTGTCACTCTTTCCCATACTTGGATCCTAAAGCTTTTTCTTCCCCCCAAACCCAATATTTCTCAAAGATTGATTTTTCTTTTATCTTTTATCTTTTTTTATTGGATTCAATTTTTTGCCAAAAAGGAAACAAAAAATGAAAACTAATGTCAAGTTGGTCATTGGATCTTGCAAAGGACATGAACATCTGATTCAAAGAGTTGAATTGGTCAGCTACTTTTTGGGAGAAATTGTATTATATATATATATATATATATTATGTACTAAGCTTTTAGTTGAGTTCATATGGAAACCCTGGTAGGCAAAAGCAATTAGTAGTTTCATTGGTTCAGGTTCTTCCAAGCGTTCATAAAAATAGAAATGGTCTCCAATTTGTTGGAAAATGCTCAAAGATAGTTTATAGAACTACAATAAATGAATTTACAAGGAAATTTAACACTGGAATGGATCACATAACTTGATGATGGTATTGAATTGAAACGATTTGTAAAAAAAGTAATAATGGTGTTTCTGAAGAGTCCAGTTAGTTTATGTTTCAGGTCTTTATTTACAAACATATTGTATAGAATTTCAACTTCATATTTTAATTCATATGATAACCTTGTGGCTCCACAGGGGTTAGTTGTTACGTTTGATGGCCAATAATTTGGGGAATGTTCAAATAAAAAAAGATCAGAATGCAAATCAAACGTTTTGCAGTGTTTTTCTTTACAGAATATTTGAGTGTAGACTTTCATTTTTTTTTAATGTATTGCTTGTAAATTTTAGAAGATTGTGGAAGTCAAAATTTATTGATACCCACATCACTACCTCACCTTCATAAGGGATTTAGAGGGATCTAGAGGTTTAGGCTGCAGAGAAAAATTATGTTTTCTTAATTATTTCAAAGCCATAACCTTGTTTTAAAAAGAAATAAAACAAAACATGCTTTAATGTTTTGAGGATGCTTTTTTCACTTTTTGACATGTGCATGAACACTGAACAGATGAAGGAAAATTGATGGGTTTATTAATGAAAGTAGATAGAAACTATAACCCTATGGTATTCAATTAAAGATGTTAACAAAGTTGCAGATATCATTGACTATGATGGAAAATGATGTTTTGGTAGTTGAGCATTGGTACTATAAAATTCTCATTTTAAGGACTTATTAGCCCTTTACCTGGTTCGACAGGGAATGCTAATAAATTAGACTGTTGAACCATGTTACCAGATTCCATTACTTGGTCAAGCAACTTTGGTTGATATGGATAATTAATATTATAATTATGAACTGTATAAATAATAGTCCATTATGTAAAATTATATTAAGAATTTTTGCATAAGATGCTATAACCACTGCAATAAACATGTTTTTTAGCCACAAAATTCCAGCGACAAAATTAAATTTGTCCCTAAAACTATTGTATTGCCCCCAAAATATTATATCGTCTCTAAATTTATGGTTTAGGTTAATACTGTTACTCAACATTTTGTTAGTAATTTAGGATGTTACTCAACTAAAACTAATAGTAAAGTTGGTCCTAACTTTTTGGGTAAAAAAAAGTTGGTCTTAATTAGTTTCCTAGTTTTTATATTTTTGAGATATTGGGTCTTATTTTTGGTAAAAAGGTATTGGTTCGTATGGTTGCTAAGTTATACTGCATTAACTTAGTCCTTCAATTCCCTATTCTGTTAAACTGTCCAACTAGTTTTCCATCTAAAAAATTATTATTAGAAAGGATCAAAGCATAATTTCAATATTTATAAGCTAATAAAAATCTAAAAAGTTATACTTTTCATACAAACCCATATTGAAATGAGTACTGAAGTTTAATTTTTTTTAAAAGAATATAAATAAATTCAATTAATTTATTTATTAAATTATAAAATATTTTTTAAATAAATAAATGAAGGAAGCAAATAAAATTTGATTTCAAGATTACTGTTCTTTTATAAAAAAAATATATATTTTAAATTTGTATTTTTTTTTTAATTTCAAAAGATTTGAGTACTTGTCAAACTTAGTCCAAACTAATAATATAAATTGTAAAAAAATAAATAAATAAAAATCATTGTTTTCTTGTATAATGACCTGAGTTCAAATTAAAGCAAACGCTTTGTAAGCTTTCTAAAAAAAAATTTTTACAGCGATGCCTTCTGAACTATCGGTCCTCTCATATTTTGTCTTATGTATTATTATAATTACACAAAATCTCTTGGACTATGAAAGAATATGCACAATATCCCAAATTGTTAATTCTGTCAGATAAAACTTTGTTAAATGACACATACTTATCAAATGAGCTTTTATTTAAGAGGTTAAATAGTTAGATATAAATTACTTTTTATAGAGATGTCACTTTTGAATTAACGGGTGTTTGAATTTTGCCCCATGGACTATTATAATTGCATGAAACATCTTTAAGTTATGGAAATATGGGCACATCACCTCAAATTGTTAATTTTGTCAAATAAAACCCATTAAGATCGTCTTCTACCTTGAGACGGTTGCCAGTTGATATATTTTAACTTAATCATGTGATTCGATTTTTCATTCGCTAAAATATTACGATTTTCGTCCATTATTTCTAATCAAATTGATTTCATTCGCTTTGTCTTTTTGCGTCCAATGAGGGTGTAGCCCATGTAGTAGGAACCAGCTCACCCATCACATCTGCTTGCAGAAGTTGCGGGTTCGAGTCTTGGTAACCCCACATGACTCATATGTTCCTCTCATCTGCTACCGCGTGAAAGGGTGGGAGGTTTCAGCGATACGGACCGCCAGTAGCGGACTCCCATGAGATTACAAAAGACGTCTGGTCTGACCTCTCGCTAGATCCTTCCTGGGCCTATGACCCCGCTACGAGTAGGCCTTTTTATATTCACCAAAAAAAAATATATATATACCTAAGAGATTATTTAAGGTGTTTCATCCATTTAAATGCGTAAATTGAGTCTAAAATTAAAAGCAACCAACAATTATAAAACATCAATCTAATCAAAACCATCGCAATTTCTATTAAAATTCACATTTTAAAACACGCAATTATACTTTTTCCAAAACATATATATTCACATAAATAATGTCAAACATTACGACAATATCAATTTTTCTAGTAAATCAAGCAGAAAGATAAATAAAACAGTTTTATAAATTCAATCCAAAATTTCTTCTATATCAGAATTGAATTCGTCTTAATGGCCATTGAAACTGAATTAGTCCAAATACCTTTAAGCGACTTGGTAATTCAAAATTACCAATGTTAAAACTATTTTTTTCTAACTATTTTTCTTCTGATAAGCATGCCGTATTTAACCAATTTTATTTGACAAAATTAACTATTTTTTATGCTGATGCTTATTTAACATAGTCCATGAGGTTTTCATGCAATTATAATAACACATGAGTAATGTGTGATTAATCCGATAATTCTGGAAGTTCCACCGTAAAAAAATCATTTCCTAATATATAACAAAAACTTCATAATTTTTCTTTTCTAAATATACCATCACATTTAGATTTATATTGAAAATTTATTTTTGTTCCACTGTAATTTTCCCTAAATTGGATTGGATTTCTTTACCATGACCTTTATATTCTTCCATATATTACAATTTTATTGCAAGTATGACAAAGATATTTCTGTCATTCAAAAGAAATTAAACCCTTTAAACTAATTTTTCTATGCTAACAACAAATTTACAATCTAGAAAGAAGTAAATGGAACAAAAAAGCCGTTCTTTTACCTGAAACTCTATGACTTTACAAGGAATATTGCCTATAGTTACAAATTATATACAGTTTATGCAGACTAAACCTCAACAAACTTCAATATATAACATTAGAAAATGACACTTTTACCAACAAAAAGAAAAAAACACTAGAAAATGACACCTAAAAAGAAAAACTCTACCCTTTACACATCAATTCATAGAAACCAGATGTTAATTTTGTCTGGACTTCCACTCCATAATTGCTGAAAGAAGAGTGTAATTTGGTATTAGATTCTTACTAGGCAATGGCAAATTTGTCATTGGTGACGTCTCATTCTCTTCAAGCCAAACATCTATAGCTTTACGATCATAAGTATATCCATCCGCAGCAACACAAGGCTCATTCATAACATCCTGAAACCAAAAGAAAATAATAAACCCATTTCAAATACTAATAAGGAATTATGATGGATAAAGCTAAAATAAAATTAAAAATTAAAAAAGAACCTTTTAGCATAAACATCTTTTACACACTAAACGTGCATGAAAAGATGTTTCCAAAGATTTATTGATTCCTTTCAGTTGTAAGACATTGTACATGAGGAACACAGGCTAGTTGAAGAAATAAAAAGACTTGGAATGAAGAAGATCCAAGAGCTCAATGAAAACATGTTTTTGTTTCTTCATATTTGCAGATCAAGGTACATAGGAGTTGTTTGGAGGAACTGCATACACACCTTAAGAATTGGACAGATGAAGTGGTTAGGTGGCAATTGAACTTTGGAAGCTGAATCCCGAGCACTATCAGCAACCTCTTTTAATCTCTCCAGTGCAGGGAGAACTTGATCCTTTAGATCAGGTCTATCTCTACGACGAAGCTCAGCACAGCTCAGTCCTAATTCCGTCAATTTCTTGGTCTCTTCAAGTGGCCAAGTCCCTGCCTTTGGATCCAAAATGTCCAAGAGATTACCATTGGCAACGGCTGTTTCTACCACATGAGCTAGTGCTATTGCTGGTTTTGCAGTCAGTAACTGCAAAATCACCATTCCTAAAGCATATACATCGGATTTTGTAGTTAATAAACCAGACCTTTGATACTCAGGGTCTATGTAGCAGAAAGTCCCAACAGGCCCTGTGTCCCTATACATTGTAGATAAAGACGGATCTGAATTAAGCATTGTAGCGAGGCCAATGTCACCAATCTTGCTCACAAGATTATGATCTAGCAAGATATTTGCTGGCTTCAGATCACGATGGATGATTGATTCTGGTTTTGAGTTGTGGAGAAAAATGAGAGCAGAGGCTACTTCCCAAGCAATTCGGAACCTATCAAACCAAGGGATGGGAGGCGTACTGTCTTTCTGCAGCAATCTGTCATCCAGGCTGCCATTCTCCATGTACTCATAAACCAGGCAACCATGATCAGGACACGCACCAAGAAGAAGAAGTAAATGCGGATGACGAATTTTGCTCAAGATCTCGAGCTGCAAGCAGATATGAGAAGAAAGTTAGCCTTAGGCAGATTCATAAATACCATTCCAACTTAAGTTTCTTTGAGCAAAATATCAGCACATCACAAGGTATGGATGTCTAAAAACTCTATCCAACCGAAGATGAAAACAAATTGCAAAACAGCCATTGTTTCTTTGGTGATTCTGGCCAGCCAAGGCTCTATTAATTCCATGGCTATATAGTTAGTAGTAAGGTTTAGGCTTCAAAACACTGTTCTAGTTCTGAAGATGAAACATACATGCTTTGCCTACCAAATTTAAAGAAAACTATGCAACTTAGCTACATCCATAAAGAAAATAGATAGATTGCTCTACAAAGTCATTAAAGGCATCATTCATGCTTAGATGTTAATTTGTTAGAGTTAGAGAATTAATGAAGTTACTATGTTGAAGTGTATTCATGCTCTTTCCATACCTCCTGCTGGAACTGCTTGGTCTTTCGATTCTCTTTAGAGTGGAGAACTTTGACTGCAGCAGTTGTATGATGAATATTGCACTTGTAGACAGTTCCATACCCACCCACTCCAATCTTAAGATCCTCAGAGAAAGATGAGGTGCCAGACACTATCTCTTCCCATGTGAACCTATGGTATTGCTGCACAGGACCCACAATAGCATTCTCAAGCTTCTCTTTCTCTTTGGCATCATGCATGGCTTTCATCTCTGCTTCTTTTCTTAGAGAAGCTTCTCTTTTTGCACATTCTCTTAGACACTGAGCTTGTCTTTCAGCAGATTCATGCTTCTCCATTTCCTGTAGGGCTGATTCTTTGGCTCTCTCCTCCTTCGCATTTATTTCCTTGAGCCTCGTTGCATCCTCTAACCGGCGTTTATTTAGATCGTTTAGCTGACAAAAAGAAATAACAGAACAGCAAAGTTAGTCTTTCTACAAAGGCCTAGACATAGATTGGACTTCCTAGTATATGGTGGCTACATGTGTTCCTACTGAAGACTTCTTTGTGGTTGTTGCCTGACAGGATAGTCACAGTGATACACTTTTAAAAACAAATTACGATCTGATCAATCAAGGAATATTTACTGTTAATAGAAAAAAAAAATGATTAAGGGGAGGCATTTAATCAATGTCCAGAGCTATTTAGTACTCAAAGTTTGTTGAAAATATGGAGAATCTGAATAAATGATGAACACCGTAATCGTTTAGGGGCAAGAACCTAAAAAATCATTATGCTTAGTTGCTTACCTTTCGAGAAGCATCATTTGTCTCGCTTTGAGCAATTGCATGCATTCCTCTGGCATGTCTGAGCTCAATTCTCAGCTTTTCTAGCTCAAAGCTGATATTTACCTGACATTTGAAAAAGTCAACAATCTTAAGTTAATAGTATGATCGCAAAATTTATATATGAGAACTGTCAAGGCCATGCTCCAGACTTGTTTTTGATATGTAAAAATATTTTTTACAAAGACAATATAGCATGAGACAACTACACTGTTGAATAACCATAAGTCCTAATAGTAGGTAGAGAAAGGTTAAGTAAATATCATTTCACCACTACGCTAATGCATGAGTTAGTTTCCACTGGCACAACTTTCCATTCATAATAAAAACTTGTAATAAAAGAATGGTAATTGAACTTATTTTGATCCAGAAAAGTTTTAGGATAAGATCTTGTACCTTAAATATATTAAAATAATATGAATGCTCCAAAACCAGAAGTATTAGATATTCAAAAAATAAAAGGAAAACATAAGATATCCTCGTAAAATAACAGGCACAGCACAATACCAATTCCCAGCAATTTTCAATGATTAAAATGCCCTTTCTGCATAATCCATTCAAAGGACCTCTAAAAACAAAGTCAAAGGCAATCAAAACACACTACCTGGCTCTCAGATGGAGAATAATCTGTGGCCACATCTGAGATGGAAACATGATCAGACGTGAAGGACTGATCATCTCTAACTGTAAGCAAGCTTCCGCAACTGGAGGCCTGAATCAATGTGCATCCAACATCGTAATTACTGGGACAATAACTTGTAGCATCCCTCCCTTCCTCAATATCCAGAGAATGATATCTTGAATGGTTGGTTTTAACTGAATTCTTCCCAGTTTTAAGAAGAGTTTGATTAAGAGTTGTGAGTGCTTGAAATCTTTGCATCGCTAGAGATGGGGTATGGAAGTGAGAGCTTGAGGCAACAGAGCCAGGATCTGTACAGAAAAAAAAAAAAACACATTTATTCTTTTGTTTCCATACTACACCATACTCATCATCCAACGAGAAGATGCAGCTCAGACCATTATGCAAGTAATTTACATTACCTGTCTGTGAACTGGAAGTGTTGCTTGAAGTACTGACAACAGAGCATGTGTCACTATTGTCATCTTTACTGCTTCCAATGGTTTCTGAATCAGAAGGACGTAAAGATGACAATTTTCCTTTTGAAACAGCATAGACTGTACAGAAACTTGGAGTGCATGCTGAAATTTTTGAGGAGAGACCCTTAAGTTTCCTACAACCATATATTGTTGTAAAAGTCATGGAAAATCACAAAATAAATAAGATATATTGATATAATTTCTAACTTTTTCTCTAGAAAACAAATGATAGATCTATAACATGGGACTTTTCATTTTCTTTTCTAATAAGTAAATTTCCTTCCCTTTAAACCTTTTGCATAATGCTTACAATTTTCTTTTGCAATTTCCTATTTATCATGAATTTGTATGTGTACATGTAAGTACTCATATTTTGTCTTTATATTTCTTTGGTTGAATGTCATCAGAACAAGCTCTGCCTACCACATCCTAAACCTAATGAAGGGGATACTATACCACCAGAACAAGACAGACTCATTGTTTATTACAAGCTATGCTCTACTGAAGATAGACTCATTGTTTACTACAAGCTATGCTCTACTAAAGTCTTTGAACTATAAAAAATTAATCATGCAAACCCTTTGTATTAACACTAAGTACCTTCTATTACATGGTTTTTAACAAAGCTATGAAAATAACAATTTACTGTTGTCTTGAACTACAAATAGGAGAATCGAAACCATGACCAAGGGCTTACAATTGTAAATGCATTTGTATAACAGCATGTTGCGGAAATATACCTTGTAAACATGCTAGGTGATGGGGCACCTATAACAAGCTTGATAATACCAGACTTATCGATCTCCCCTGCTATTGCATTTGGCACGTCATCTGATTCAATCACTACAGTGTCTACTTGCACCTACATTTGTAATTCAGTAAATACCATTGATCCCTCTAACAAGTTTATATCAAAGTACAACAATCAAGAAACTTCTACCTTTCGCTGAATGCACATTTTCTGGTGTGGAATAAGCATTTCACTTGTCCGCCAATCCATTTCCTTTTTATGAGCAGCTACTACATCGTCCCGTACATGTGAAATAGGAATTAAATTTCCCACTAGTCACAGCAATGTAAAATTATCAAGATGGGGAATGTAGTCTAGTTCTTCACTCCTCTCGTTGTGTTTAACATAGATAAAATACTAGAAGAAAGTGCAAGATAAATCAACCAATCCCACAAGATAACATGTTAGTTGCAGGGTGAATTTCAAATGAATAGCTCTCAACTTGACTCATGCTGATAATTTTCAGAAGTGGCAGATATGATTACAGACATAAATCAGATTTTGGTTGCACTAGTAAAGTTATCGAGTTCCTATTATTCTCGCATTTTCAGTCCATAATATACATAATTTGTTCCTACAATATACAATATTCTTCAACATCAGAGAGAGAGAGAGAGAGAAAGGAATCAAACAACTTACAGAATTATATAAGCATAAGATTCCAACTATTCAGGAAGATCACTTACTTGGTGTGGGAACCGCAGTAATGCTTTCCCGGACATGTATCAGCTTCACAAAAACAATTCCCTCTGGAACAAACTTCTCCAGCGCCCATTTAACTATGTATTTACTCTTTTTGTTGCCTTTGATAGCTATAGCAACACCCAGATAAGCGGAAGAAGGCAACAATGCTAGACTGTTATCTGCTTCGACAGTTAAACTTCCAGCCATTATTTTGCAATTGTTTCTATTCTATTGAATCCTCTGTGACATATAAAGTAAATCACAAGAGCTCCATTACAAATCAAACTTAACAGATTAGCTTTTGAAAAACAAAAAATTGCAAATTTTACATTCAAATATCTGCAATAGCATAGAAATGCAGCTCTTTTTTTATTTTGTCTCCAGGATAACCAATAAAACATACAAATTCTAAGCTAACTCGACAAAATGTAAAATCAATATGCCATTTAGATAGACAAAAATGAAGAAACGAAAAGAAGGAAGATTGGAATACCAAGGATGAATGGAAAAAAACAGAATATTGTACAGCAAACAACAAAGCGAAGATCAAATCCCAGAAAAAAAAAATATATATATATATATATATATTTCTTCAATTCCTCTAAAACACAAATTTGCAAACAAAACAGCACGAGAGAGAGAGCATAGATTTCCAAATACAAGAAATGCAATTTCATGAAAAATACTTGAAAGTATCCATATCTACAAAGACCCCAGAAGGGTAATCAAATACAAACTTAGAATTTCTTAGAAAGTTTCCTGAAATTATTGAAAAGACACTAAAGAGTTCAAAAAGGAAAAATAAAATAAAATAAAATTCAGAAACCCAGAATAACATAGAGTAACTTCCTCAAAACAAAAGCATACATACAACAAAGCTGTGCTCAGAACTTTAAACGTGAAGGTTCCTCAAAATTTTCGTCAGAATGAAACTAAAAGCCATTGATTGCCTTCTCTGCAGAACCATTTCAAACATTCAAACGCTCATTTTCCAGAGCTCGGATAGTTTTAGCTGTCAGAAGCAGATGACATGACTCAGGGTAACCCCACAAGCACATATTGCAAACTCAAACTTTTAAGATACAACTTTGCCGTGAGGCATTACCCATCTCTGAAAATTCCAAATATTTTATTTTCTATTTATATAAATCAACGAACAAGTTGGAGTTTGATATAAATGATAGTTTTTTTGTTTTGTTTTTTGTTTTGTTTTTATCATAGACTTTTTGAATCTTTGGTGTCTTGTTCTTGGCCAGACGCCATTTAATACTTTACTATATAATTTAAGTTCCTTGATTTCCCACTTTCTGAATTTCTTATTAAAAAGTAAATAAAAAAAATTCCCATTTGTAAAAAATTAATTATAAAAAAAAAAAAAAGCTTTGACTCAGAAATTTATCTCAGCTTTGGAAAACGGTTTTGTTTTAAGCTCATGAGATTCAACATATTATCCTATCTGATGTAACTGTTTTTCCTTATTTATTATCCCCAAAAAATAAAAATAAAATACCAAGAATTCAATATTTATAATTGGGTTTCAATTTTTTTTTATTTTTTTGGTGAATGGTATTAATTAAATTTGATACATGGTGGGGTCGCTATTCACATGGGTTTTTCTTTTTTGCATTTACACAAATCTTTTCCAACTGTTTTTCTTTTTACCCCAGAAGTCAAAACTAGCAAACTTGAACTATATCGAAAGGAGCTGTTTGGATGCTTTTTCGAGGAAACTTTTTTTTCTCCGTCGCATGTTTCAGAAACTACAATGAAACTCTCCATTTCAACATCTGCAGGTCCTAAATCTTATACTTAAAATAATAGCCAAAAAAAAAAATAAGATATATGGTAAACATGTTTCATAGCATATGAGAAAAAAAAAAAAAAAATTGACTTTCATGGAATGTGATTGACGACTACATAAACATTATTAGATAGTTGTTTCGTAGAACTGGGACTCTTCATTAGTATTTGGAGGTATACTATTTGATGCTTGAAGATTATACAGGAATTTTAGATTAAATAGGATAAATATTCAATGAATTTGTAAACACAGTCGTCGTCTATACTGATTTGCTTTATTTTCTTAATTGCCTCGGTTACTTGGACATGACAAATACAAAGTAAACATCATAGACAATTAATAAGAATACAAATACATACCCTCCTATCATTTCACGTGTGCATTTACTTTTAGTTTCTTTCTTTGTATATAATTTCCATGAAAAAAAAATATAATCATTATTCAATTTCCTTTCTCTCTCTCTATATATATATATATGTGTGTGTGTGAAAATTTTCTACCCTAAAAAAAATGTTTATATGTGTTGTATTGCACATCAATATGAATCAAAGCGATTTACATGCCAGTTTTTATTTTTTTTTAAATGATGTTTATGTATAATTAATTAATTGTTAAAATATATCATTTTTTTTATTGCATTTTCGCTCCATGAACTTTGTGTGAATTTGGAAATTGCAATTTGTACTTCATATTAACCAGCTATGCCCTTTGAACTATCATAACTTTTGCAGCATCAGTATTTTACTCTAATTCAGTTAGTTTTCAGCCGTTAAATAGCATGTGCAATGCATATGATCTGTTTTCTCTCATAATTTAAAAAGCACAATAGGTATTTCAACTTCTTATTCTTTCTAATTAAAAAAATAAAAAATTGAGAAGAATTTTCTTGAATATCTGGCAAAAAATAAAAATAAAATTTTGCCTACATTGGCAAAAATAAATTTTTTAATAATTGTACTGTTGAAATCATAAAAGAAAAGAGATGTGCACTTGATATGGCATTTAATGGGAGAAAAATAACAATATTAGAATGGAAGACTGTTACTGTAAAAGTTTTAATAGTTCATTGTGCATAGCTGCATAGGTGATGAATATAAAATATATGAAACTATTTGTAAATTCGTATGAAGTTCAAAAAGCATAATGTAAAAATTTTTTAAAAATATTATTATTTTTTCTGAGACCAATCAACTATCACACTAAAATAAAAGAGACAAGAGATTTTTCCCAGAAATTTAAACTGATAAGAAGTTGACTTTCATTTTTTTAAACATATTTTTTAACACTTTCATTCACATGTAAGTCCGTTCTCTTTTGAGTTTATTTGAGTATTTATATGTTTTTAAATTTTTTTTAAGTAAAATTATTGAGTTTGGAATCGATGACTTTAAGATCTTAGGCTCTGATACTAAGTTAAATTTCTACTTTATTTTTTTTAAGTTTAAGCTGATAGAATGTAGACATTTATTTTTTTTAAACATTTTCTCTAACAATTTATAATTTCACACAATGTTACGTTATGATATAATAAAATATGTCAACCCTTTAAAATATTTATTGAATTTTCATTTATAAATAATCTATTGTACCGTATCATTCAATAATTGTAAATCATACTCACAAAAAAACATACATAGGCTATGTTAATTTTTACTATCTTTATTAATTACATGTTATGCTATGTAAATTTAATAATTTATAACTATAAATGATAATAGAATAAAATATGTTAACTTTTTAAAATATTAATTAAATTTTCAATTATAAATAATTTGTTATACGATATCACTCAACACTTTATTTTTTGCACACACTTAATGTACTTGGAACGCGTTTTCATGAACAAATATTGCATTTTTTATATTCATGCACATTCACTGAACTTATTGAGCTTATTTAATTTTGGTACTACAATCTCTTAAACGCATGTCGGTATGTACTCCAATTCCTTATTTATGTCCCTATAATCTAATTGACCAAAAATTAAAAAAAAATTAAAAAAAAAAAGAAAGAAAAATCCACTCTTAGACTTCTTAGCTATATCTGTACTATATGTAAGTAATGGTGAGACTTGGTCAATGTCATTTTGTTAACTTTCCAGTATAAGCACGTTTGTCTGGAACTAGAAAATTGGAATATCACGATATTTTTTTTTAAGAGGTATTTTTAATTTTTAAAATTTAATAAATTTAAATAGAGTTATAAATTTAAAAAAAATATAGTGTTATATATGAAATTATAAAAATTCTATATAGATATCATAAAATTCTAATGAAATTTATAAAAAAAGATGTGAGATTTCATTTTGATATATTTATTCACAAAATTACTTTTATAATTTATTAAAATATATTATTTTTAATTTTTTTTAAATTAATGAATTTTTGAATAATTATAAATTTTTATAAAATTTATTAAAATCTGTGTTAAATATATTTTGATATGTATAAATTTTTTTAAATTTTAAATTGATAAACTTTTAAATTTTTTTAAAATTTAATAAATTCTAAATTTAATACGTCTTCTAAAATTTAAATCAAAAATATTAAAATAACACACATATATATATAATAAATATTTATAAAAAAAAAGAAATTATTATAGCCAAGAGGTTTTAGATCACGATATCAAATAATATATATATATCCAATTTATTCATCTATTTAATAATAATCTTAATCAATAAAATTTTCACGGAAAAGACGATATGAAATCAAATTGACTCTTAGAAAGATGTATAAAACTATGGACTACATGAAAAAGAAATTAAAGCTAGGTTCCTAGTTGACGTAATTAAGGTAGACAACAATTTCAACAAAAAAAAAAAATTAAGGTAGACAACTGTGCAACACAAAAAGAGACAAAACCCTTTTGTGATTTTATTCAATTGCATTAATTGGTAGGTGATGTCGATCTTCGCTCTTTCATCGGCTTGCTAATGTTTATATGATTTTGAAACTCTCATCATCACCAACTAGCTAGCTTCGTGGAAGCTCATCATCACGGAGCTTTGCCTTTTGTTCGGTCACCCAACAACCATGTTCCATGCATATAAAGCCACAATAATATAATTATTAAGACATTTATTTAAAATAATATTGATTAATTAAAACCAACAGCAATCATCAATATTGTTAAACTATATATATAATATTAAGTATATATTAATTGACTGACCAAAACTTCATATACAGACTCATTATCAATAAATTACGATTCCATGCATTGCGGTCATGCATTGTTTCAATTGACATGTAGCAGTATACAGGATAAATTGTTTAATTAATTAATATATTATATATTTATATATCATATTCAAATAAAATAAAATAAATAAATAAACAGAGGTAGAGAGAAGAGAATTGCGCAATATATATCTCTGACATTTCCCACTTGTTAATATACTGTGCAATGCACATGTATATATTGACCTTATTAATGATCAAAAGAAACAGTCAAAAAATTGAAAAAAAAAAACACACACACACAGAGATAGTTAAGATAAATATTATTGACTGCGTGAACAGTACTGTTTAATACAGTTCGTTTAGTACGTTGTATTATATTAGATTGTATTGTAATATATTTAATTATATTATAATTTATTATATAATACATCTCATATATTTGATACAAAATTGTATTAAAATATATATATAATATAATATTTGATATATTGTAGTATTTTATTAGACTATTTTATTAAAATTTAAAAATTTTAACTTTTAACTAAAATTTTAATTTTTGAACTTTTATTAAAGCTTTTAAATTTTAATTTTAATTTTTATAAAAGCCTTTAATTTTTAACTTTTAATTTTATTAAAGTTTTTAATTTTTAATATTAAAATTTTTAATACTTATCATTGGTGAATTCTAAAAATATTAAAAACAAATTAATAGTAGATATAATTTAGATTGTGGGTTTTACTTCTGCTTTTTTATTTTTAAGCTCGGCTAGCAAAAATTACAAATAAAAAAATGAAAATTATAAATATAATCTAAAATAATGATATAAAAGAATATATGTTTTCAATACTAACAAATTTA
>QANX01004097.1:20376-57392 GCA_003254975.1 Ochetophila trinervis
TTTTGGTTCGGTTTGGTTTGGTTTGTAGAAGAAAATGGTTTGGTTTGGTTTACTATGTTAAAAAACCGTTATTAATGGTTTGGTTTGCGGTTTGGATAATTTTTGGACCAGACCAAACCGCAAACCGCACTTAATATTATATACATTTATAATATTTTTTATTATTAATAATATATATAACTAATATATATTTTTAATTTTTAGTTTTGATTGTAATACTTTGTTTTAATTTAGATTTTGAATTGTAATATTTTTAATTTGAATTTAATATTGTAGTATTAAAATTAGTTTAAATTTTGAACTACAAAATTAAATTTTAGTCTTGTAGTTATTTTGGACTGTAAAATTAAATGTCGCAGTCTAAACCGTTAAACCAAACCGGACCAAACCGTTTATGAAGGGTTTGGTTTTGTTTGGTTTGAATGGTCCTAATGGTTTGGTTTGGTTTGTTGTTAAACTAAACTGCCATTTATAATTTAGTCTGAATTTTTATAAAAAACCAAACCAAACTAGATCGCGCCCACCTTTACTTGCACTGCTGGTCCTTATATCAAAAAACAAAATGGAAGCCTTGCTCGGACAAGGGTAAAAATGTCATTTTGTCATTATAATGAGGAGAGGGAGAGGGTCGGAGCAGCTAGACCATAGTCTCTTCTATTATCAGCTGGTCCTTATTGGCCTCCACCAGCTGCTCTACCTATTATCGGATAAATGACATTTTTACCCCTGTCAAAACAATTAATACGTGCGCTGCACATGATTTCTTCCTTTTGTGTTTTTTTTTTTTTGACAGAAAGACCAACAATGCAAGATTTTATGATTTAGGTGTGCCAAATACAATTAATAATTATTTAGAGTGAAATGTGGAAATCTCAATATGGTACAGAGTGCAAAAATGCCAATTTATATTCAAATTTGTTGGTTGAATCAATTTCTTTTTTCAAATGTTAGTTTGAAAAAAAGAAGGTGCATTAAATAGTGAGGCTTAAAAAACGGAATGGTGTGTTACATGAAAGATGCTTTTGCAATTGCAAATATGTGCATGAGCTCCACTCACCATTAATCGGTTTTGTTCCTGCTTCTTTTTATTTGGAATTCATCCCCTCCTCCAAATAAAATATATATTTGTTTGGTATTTTTATATTTTAAATATAGCCATGTCGAGAGCTATACAACTTGTTCAATTTTTTTATTTTTCATTTAAATTTATTCCCTTATCTTTTACAATTTGTGTTTAATTTTTTTTTTGCTGATTTAAATAGTAGTAAATGACATTAAATTTCCTCTCGACTTTCATATATATACTAAACTTTTGTTTCTTAACATGTATGTGCATACTTTATGATAATTGACTAACTGTATCATATCGAGGAAACTTAGATGCTATTTACATCAACCTAAATTGACGATGGTACATTAATAAGAGTCAACTTGCAAGCAAGTCATTATTGACTACTTATCACAATGCAATATATATAACCATCAATCTTTCATCATCCGGCATAATAAAATATAAAATACGTAATAATTTATTTTTTATCAATTTAAATTGAAATAAATAATAATTTAATATAATATTAAATTAAAATAAATTACAGTTATAAATTTAACAACTTTATTTAAAAATAAATATACATAAAGGATTGCTTATAAAAACAAATTCTCTGACCATTCAAAAACCGATTGGGTAAATTTTAATAATCCGTGATTGAGTTTATAAAAAGCGGCAGGAAAAAAAAAATGGTAAGCTGTTAAGTGAACCCATTACATGAAAAAATACATTTCATGTCCTTCATAAATGTGGAACCAGCTCACCCATCACACCTGCTTGTAGGAGTTGCGGGTTCGAGTCTTGGTAACCCCACATGATTCATGTGTTCTTCTCCTCCGCTACAGCGTGAGAGGGTGGGAGGTTCCAGCTATAAGGGCCGCCAGTAGCGGACTCCCATGAGGTTACAAAAGACGCCTGATCTGACCCTCTCGCTAGATTCCTCTTGGACCTATGACCCCGCTACGGGTAGGCCTTTTTTTATTCACGAAAAAAAAAATGCTTTCTTAACCATCCCTCTCAAATCCTGTTGGGCCCTACTTCATTAAATGTGATAGATTTTATTAATGGTTTATTTATTTATTTTTTATTTGAGACCTATCAAAATCGATAAAAAAGCTAAATCATAATCCTAGTTTAGAGATAAAAAAAATATTAAAAAAAAAAACTGTTAAGTGAGCCTATTTGCTTGTGATGGAGCATTAAAATTAACACCGTGTAAAAAAAAAAAAAAAAAAAAAAAAAAAAAAAAAAAAAAAAAAANCATGTAAAAATTTTAACTGACTAATATATAAAAAAAATATTTATTTTTTATAATTTTTAAAATCAATGAAAATTCAATGTATAATAATCATTAAACTTTTTGAATTTATATTTTAAATCTTCAATAGATTTTTAGTATGATAATATGGTATCCACCTAAAAGATTACTGATTACTATATATATATATTAGTTGAAAAGTACATATGCTAGCATTGATACAAAATTTTGACTGTCATGGACATAGAGTTGACAAAGCCTGCTGCTCATTTCCACATTCTAACGTGGGGACTCATAAACCACACTCCATGTGTTTGGATTGGTAAGATCGCAAGCAGGTTTGTTTAACTTCTAACTTAGTTTGTCAACTATGCCTACTTTAGAACCTACAAAGATAATTACAAGAGAATATTAAGCCTCTCTTTTACTTTTCAATCAAAAATCTATAATTTCTTTAAGATAAAGATCGACGACTAGTGGTTAGTATTTCTATCTTTACGTTACCTAACAAGCATATTCATTTACTTTTTATTCCTTTTGTTCATTTCAATATTTCAGCCAACACTTTAGACTTGAGTAAGTTTAGAGTGAAGAAATTTATTAATCGAATTTTTTAATATAGAATGATGTGACATTATTTTTTTTAAATCTATTTTTTATAACTGTAGAACATTGTTAATCTATCAATAATTAATAAACTATCATATTATTTGGCATTAAAAATTTAGTTAATCAATTTGATACCTATAGCATTTCTCTTTGAATTTTCAAAAATTTTGCCTTGTAATTAATTAAACAGTATTCCTAATTACTACTAAAGTTTTTCACCAAATTCATAAAATATACATATATATATAAATTAAAATGAACTCAATAACATTCTGGTACTTTATTTGATAAATAAAATTTAATAAATATAACATTTTTCTTACTTAAAAAAATACTGTCATTTATTTGAGACAAAAAGAAGAAGAGTAAAATACAATAATAGCTGAAAGGGAGAAAATGTGAAAACGAAAATAGAAATTAATTATACATAATTTTCTAGATCAAGTTACCAAATTAGTACCCTAAATGGGCTTGGTAAGAAAATGGGTTTTGTGGTGGCCCACATCCAACATATTCCATGGGCCCAGCCTTTATTTTTAACAGGCCCAGAGTTCAATGGCAAGGTGGCTGTTAGGCCCTGTTTCGGTCAATTACGGTTTCTACTACATTCTCTCTCTCTCCCTTGCTGCTCTGCTTCTGCTCCGACGGTCTTTCGCTCTCGTTGGACTGGTCTGGAACACAGGCTTACCACGACGATATTTCTTTTCGACGCCGTCAATTATTAGGGATCGGCCGTACGGGCTCGTGGTCCAGCGGTCTTTAAGCTCTCTTTCTACACTTTCTCCGTCGTCTGCAACGCCGTCTCCGTGCTTATCTCCTCCTGGTACCCACAATTCCTCCTTCGGCTTCCTAAAAAAAATGCTCTTTTTCTCTTTTATTACGTTGTTTTTGTTATAACTTTGAGAATTCCTGAATTGGGTTGGTTTCGTAAGGGCATTTACTGCACTTTAAATCGGCTTCAATGTTTGGGGAATCAAAGTTTCCGATTTTCGTTTTAAATGAAATGCTATAGTTTATTAAAAATCCAAATTTTAAATAAGGTTACTAATTTTTTTTTTCCCCCCTCTCTGCAATGTGTAATTCAGTGTCGTGCTTTTGTTGCTAGCATGCTATGCTAATTGGCAGCCTATTAGAGTAAGGAGGTTTTCTCTATCTTATTATTCGCAGTAGAAAAATGGTGCGTATACGAAACCCTTCTATTCATTGATCTTTTGGGTGCTTTTATTTTGTAACAAATTTTTGTAGTAATTGCTGGAACGAAATCTTATTGGACCCCCCACTCTCTTTCTCTTTATTACCCACTATAGGCAATCTTTTAATAGTNGTGGCTGTTAGGCCCTGTTTCGGTCAATTACGGTTTCTACTACATTCTCTCTCTCTCCCTTGCTGCTCTGCTTCTGCTCCGACGGTCTTTCGCTCTCGTTGGACTGGTCTGAAACACAGGCTTACCACGACGATATTTCTTTTCGACGCCGTCAATAATTAGGGATCGGCCGTACGGGATCGTGGTCCAGCGGTCTTCAAGCTCTCTTTCTACACTTTCTCCGTCGTCTGCAACGCCGTCTCCGTGCTTATCTCCTCCTGGTACCCACAATTCCTCCTTCGACTTCCTAAAAAAAATGCTCTTTTTCTCTTTTATTACCTTGTTTTTGTTATAACTTTGAGAATTCCTGAATTGGGTTGGTTTCGTTAGGGCATTTACTGCACTTTAAATCGGCTTCAATGTTTGGGGAATCAAAGTTTCCGATTTTTCGTTTTAAATGAAATGCTATAGTTTATTAAAAATCCAAATTTTAAATAAGGTTACTAATTTTTATTTTTTTCCCTCTCTGCAATGTGTAATTCAGTGTCGTGCTTTTGTTGCTAGCATGCTATGCTAATTGGCAGCCTATTAGAGTAAGGAGGTTTTCTCTATCTTATTATTCGCAGTAGAAAAATGGTGCGTATACGAAACCCTTCTATTCATTGATCTTTTGGGTGCTTTTATTTTGTAACAAATTTTTGTAGTAATTGCTGGAACGAAATCTTATTGGACCCCCCACTCTCTTTCTCTTTATTACCCACTATAGGCAATCTTTTAATAGTTCATATTAATTTTCCATATGCAGAGACTGGAATAAACAGCAGTACTTATTTAGGTGTAATTTTGAAATTTTGTAATATAGTTTAAGGAAATTGATATCATATACGAGTCTAATTAAAGACTTATACTTGATGATGTTTTACTGCTTTTTCCACTACCTGTTTATTTTAGCAACCATATAGCATGTTAAAGAGTCTACTGCATTGTGGTATTCTTGTCATCTTTAAGCAGGCCATGTATATTCGTGTCAAGCGTAGTAAGACGACTTACTTTATCCAGTGCGACCCAACTGAGACAATTTTAGATATTAAGCAGAAATTGCATGTCCTTATTGATCAGCCAGTGAATGATCAGCGCTTGATCCTAGCCAGCACTGGGGAAATACTAGAGGATTCAAAGACATTGGCTGATCAGAAGGTACCAATCAATTATTACATATCTTCGGTTTGGTTATTCTTTTCCCTCGTTTTGCTCTTGAAATTACTGTTGCATTTAGCTTTAGTAATTTAAATTTTATGTTACTTATCCATTAAGATGTATTTGCACTGTGCATTATTATTGAATAAACTTTATGTCTTTTCAGGTTGAAAACGATGCTGTTGTAGCTCTGACCTTGAGAAAAGGTTGCATCTTCTTCTTCTTAATCATGCTTTCCATCTTCCTCTTCTTTTACCTACCGATTATGACCGTTGTTGTCAGAATCGGTAGGTACTGCAGAAAAAAATAGTAGGTAGTTTGATGTATTGGTAGTCATACTTTCCATCTTCAATTCTCACCTTGTTTTACTCTATTTTGGTACCTTATCATGTTTAATTGGGAAAGGCTTGTTCCCTCTCTCAGTTTCATGCATCTCACTTGCATACAAGGGGGAATTTTATTTGTCTAGATTTTAGTCTTCATTTGTCTTGATGCAAACATGCTTGATGGACTTTAATTGTCACTTTTTGTGCTACTCTGAGGTAGTCTTTTGCAAATAGGGATGAGAAGGTTGGACTTATGACCTTTGTTGTCATTATCGGTTGGTACTGTAGAAATAATAGTAGGTAGTTTGATGTATTGGTAATCTTGCTTTCCATTTTTGATTCGTACCTTGTTTTACTTTATTTTGGTATCATGTTTAATTGTGTAAAGGGTCCCATGGTTGTTTCTGGAACAGTTCGACAGCCCTTTTGATTTAGACAGTCTTGAAATGTTGTGTAACTTCTCCAAATAATTTAAGTGGTGCTTCCTTATTTTTTTAACCAGTTCTGAAAGGGTAATTGTCAATGTTTCCTTGTCTGTTGAAGCAGAAGAGAATTACTAAGGGAAGATGTCCTGATACATATTAGAATTTATTGCATTCTACTGTCATATTGTACTATTGCTGCTGAAATCATTATTGACAGTTAAAATCTAAAAGAGTATAGCTATTGTAGGATTGTCTCTGAAAGCATCAGAAATATGTTGTTTCTGGTTTGGTGAATCATTCTTCTTACCATCTTATTTCTATAGCAGTGTTTTTTTTTGCTGATATTGTTGCTTTCAGATGACAATGAGTTTGAAGAGGTCAACATTGTACGCCCAGATGATTTCTATCAGTCCCGCGATGTAGATGGAGGCAATTGGTGAAGCCAGGAGCTCTGCATCGATAATAATTGAAAGGAATTCTATCGTCTACAATTTGTAGAAGGAATATTTCTTGAACGAATTTGGATTGAGTTTTCATGTTAATTAGTCCATGTAACAAGGTGAGTTTTCTTGAGCTGCTATTATATAGAGTAATGTGAAACAATGAATAGTTGCTCAAACTTTTCTACTTAAATTCCAAACTTAGCTGGGGGTCATCCATCTGATATAACACAAAAGTAAAGCACTTATTTTCGTTTACCAAAGGCAAATTCCTCTAAAAGAAGATTTGCAGGCCAAATTTGTTATAGTTAACTTGTTTGGGTGATTTAATGGGGACCTGGAAGAATCCATAAAAATGAATCAATAAAATAAAATAATGAAACGAGTCCAATGGTTTTGTGGCAAAAACCTGAACTGAATCTCACTTTTTGTGAGATACAGAGATAGCAGCAACCTCTGATATTGCACTCTTTTCAAACTTTCTTCTTATTCTTCAAATCTTCATCATCTTTGCACAATTATAATTTCAACGAACCCTACTTGTCTTGTTTCATCACGAAGATGTGTCAATGGCTACACTTTAAATACACGTAGGCTTGTTTGAGGGCATTAATGCTACATGTAGTAAAATATTACCCAAAATTATTTACTAAATTAGTGTTAAAGATATTATTAATTGACATATTCATAAAACTTAAATATGAATAAGTGAAATTATAAAATGGATAAAGGATTAAAAAAATAAACCAATTATATATTGTTACATTGTCTGTGATAAATTTGGTAAATATTTTCTAGTATGATTGGTTTGAGAAAGTTTATGGCATATATAATCCAACTTAGATGGGAATTCAAATCCCATGAATAAAAATGCTAGCGTGGAAGCGTTTTTGCCGCAACCTGTGGAGCATATTAGGATTTTAAAAATACGACCAGCTAATGTTCATCATCGAGACAGTAACTTCTTCCTCGGAAAGTAACTCCACCATCCTGATTGTTAGGCTACTGTGTTTGTGTCTGCTCTGGAGTTCCCGACTGAGTTCCATTTAGTTGGTAACTTCTTCCTCGGAAAGCAACTCCGGCAGAAGGGTCACGCTGCACTGGGGCATTTATTTGGGTTCCTTCTCCCCAGTATGCTACTATCCTGTGACTGAGACAGCCATTAAGGTTTATACAGAAACAACTCTAAGAAGCTTAAATATCAATGTGTTTGTTAGTATGGACACCAAAACAGAGAAATTTTCGATAAAGTTATTAAAAAAAAAGAAAAAAGAAGAAAAAAAGGATACACCGATAGAGGAGTCTTGAAAATGTAGTTGCCACCAACAAAAGGATGAAGCACAGTTAGAAAGTAATAGAGTTGACCTGCAACTATCCCTAAAATGTGTGGCATTAAAGGATCTCCAAATATTAAATCATGTGCTAGCATTGCCCATGGAAGATAGAAACCCTGTATGTACCCCCACAAAAAAAATAAAAGTAAAAATTAATAGGATTCATACATTCACAATATCACTCACTGCTTGCATCGTAGCAAAAATTGATAAAAACAAAATTTTAAAATGTGTACCTTCAATGAAACGACGTCGTAGATGTTCACGCTCGCATTTGGATTTTCACGGCCCCATATGTAGACGATCATGAAAACCAAGGAAGGTCCCATAAATGAAATTGATATGGCTGGAACCGCAGCCATCACCTAAAAATCAAACACTTCTTTTCATTTGTTTTGTCCATATCATAATATATATATATATATATATATATATATATTATCTATTTCATTCATCTATGTTTTGAATCTGTAAATTTTAATTTGTAATTACACTGTATAGATGGCGATTTCGATCTGCAAATTAAAAAATTTGCGAGTATCTACACTATATATATATTTGCAGTTTATATAGGTTTAATGAATGTTGAGACTTTTCATAAAGTTTAGACAATGTTTTTATTTAAATGATTTTAGCAGGAAAATCTTAACTAAGAGCATTTAGTAAATAAAATATGGAAATATTGGTTGGCCTCAAAGCCCTTTTACTTCCTAAAATTACTTGTCAAAAAATCTCTGACTGAAAAATTCAACAGAATTACATACCAAAAGTGACAGAGCCCCAATTATCAACATCCATAGATAGTCTGCTGTTCTCTTGTCGAAGGTTCCTTTTTCCAGTGAGACCCCATATTTTGCTCTATATATGCAATCAACAGAAAAAATAAAAAAATAAAACCATTCAAATTTATATAGAATAATATATTGGTATACATTTAAAAGCAGAGTTTGGGCTTTCTTACATTATTATAAGACGACAAGCAAATGGGAATGAAAATCGACCGAGAAAGAAAAAATTGGTAACAAGTCTCCACACCTGAAGTATTAGCAAATATATCCACTACTTTAGCCAATGCTCAATCAAAACAAAGGGGCAAAAGAAAAAAGAAAAAAAAGAAAGGTCAATTATATACCTTCAATTACCCTTATAAAATCATGGTGCACCACAAACAAAAAATATACTTTTTTTAAGTTGTCGAAATTATAAAGATTATATAACATATTGAATTTTTACCTGGAGGCGTTTGAAGACAAGGCCATAATCTAGTGCAATAATAGTATTCCAAGGGTCATAAAGTTGCAGATATAATGCAGCTGTGGTCATCAAACAGGCCACTCCATAGGCCTTGCTCACCGGTGGAAGCGATTGATAGTATCTGCATATATATATATATATGAATACTATTTAGAGGAAGATCAGAGAAACTAATATTCATCATATAATAAAATAAACAACTATCTTTGTTTCAATATAAATGAAACTCTCTCAATCTTTAGAATTTCATATTCACATAATTGAACAAAAAGGGTCAACAATGTTCGTAATATATATATATATATAGTTATTCTCTTATTCGAGACTTATGGTCTAGAATTGTGCTAGATTTGTCATTAATAGTAGTTATTAGTAATGTTTCTTGTTCGAATTTTTATATAGATCCCGGATGAGAGAAAAATCATGTATATATATATATATGTGATTGAGAGAGAGAAAGAGAGAGAGAGAGAGAGAGCTGACTCTGATGGTGAAGACATTGCAATGGAGGTGTGGAAATTCCAAAGAATAGAGTTTCGTTTGGTTGCTTGTTTCCCAAGAAGAAGTCTCCAGTCTTCCTCCACAAAACCCACAACCTCTGATCGCTACTACACTTTATACAGTCTCTTAGGTTCCTAATAAAACAAATAAATAATGAAACAATAAATGTGTACTGAATAGGAAAGATCAAGAGGTCTTAATTGATATCCAAGTATCTGTAGGATCTTACTTTCCTAATGTATAGTCCGGCTCCACAAAGCATCCATTTTATTTATTTATTTTGTTGTCTCTGAGGAATAAAGCAACCAGTTAAATTTATCAGCGTCAGCATTGGAGCTGTAATCATAGGATATGATTTAACAAATAGAGGTGAATTTAAAATATTTTGCTAAAAAAGCTTTATTCAATGAACTTAGTGGAGTGGCTCTGTTATTCAGCAGTGGTACAGAACCAATGATTATCAAAAACATTTACCACATGGTATGGTATGTGTTAACATATAATTGGTTAGTACTTAAACATATTCATATAACCATCACAAGGTTTAAAAAAATTAGCAGAAGATGAGGAAGTTAAATTAAAAGAAATTAACCCATCACTAAAACATTTATATATTTTATATATATGTTGCTGCCCAACATATCGAGAGCTACATCGTCCAGGAGAAGATTACTATATATTTAAATCTACAAATAAATACAAAAACTACTCATTTTCTCTCTGCTAATATACATAACAACTTGTACTCCCTACCTTCCTCCTCCATCCATCCACCCCCAACACAATGGCGGACATAAAGAATATAATTAGGTCCTATGAAGGTCATGGTCACAAAATTGTGTACACTGGGTGATCTGATGACCTACAAACAGTGTAGATAAGTTTATCCAAGAAAAACAAAACTGAAGAAGCTCTTCTTGGAGGTCCTCTCTTTAGACTTCAGGACCAGTTGCAAACAAGCTAATAAGGCCTCGAAAAACTTGAGCCGATAGTTGGTGTGCTTGAAGGACCTCACCATCCACATTCCACATGCTCTGTTTGCCCAAAGAAGTAAATGTAAAAGCAGGTGTCTGTAAACAGAAGATAAAAGTATTAGTAAAGAGATGAAAGGGAACATAAACATAGTACAAGCATGGTTACCTTGTGATGCTCCACGAAGTCAAACTTCAATGGGTTTCCACCCTTCCTTGCTAGCTGGGTTAGATGCCTGTTTGTCAATCGAGGCATCAAAAACTTTAATTTTGGAAATTTATCTTACCAATTTACAAAAGAAAAGAAAAAGAAAAGAAGATGATCCAGGAAATGGCAAGTAAAGATAATGTTTTCAACAAACTCATTTGGATAAGTTTATATTACCACAGCAGCGGACATGCCAAATCATAGCAATTAAGAACCTATTCAGAGAGAGAGAGAGAGAGAGAGAGAGAGAGGGGCCATATTACCACAGATAAAAAGTATGAGGACAGTCTTTAATCAATATGAGATGCAAGAAACCATCTGAGAGGTGTGCATCAGCCACCAGACCATCTGGTGCTTTTTCATTTCGGCAAGAGATTATGGCAGCACCAACACTGAGAAAACGCCCTTTGGATGTCACCCATCTTGTTTCTCCTGGAGGTTGGCTACCACAGGCGAATGCGTCTATTGGCTTCATGCTACAAACGTTGCAGTTAACACGGCAAACCACTCTTTCAGTTGCACTTGGACTGCGGAATGCTCGTGCTAGACTGGCCAGATTACCTTTTGCAGGAGTTGGATTTGTTTCTTCACTTTTGACTTCTAGATATGCTACTTCTGCCTGATAGGAACTGAACAATATGGGAAAAATCATTATCAGATAAATATCATTAATTGAATTCAAATGGAATTAGCACATCATATTGGTCCCTACTCCCAAACAGATTATGAAACAAAACTCTGAGCACGTATGCCCAAAACTAAAATCAGAGGTTAGTCAAAAGACAGACCATAAAGTCTCTATGTCCAAAGAAATCATACTAATGATCTTTTGCAATTCAATAAACAACTTATCTAGAATACGTTAACGCATTTTAAGAAGTCAAAGCTCATCACAGGTTAATGAATAAATCAGAATTGAATGGTAGTAGTTGAAGGTAACCATTGCACTGTTTTTCTTGTATCTAACCTATTATTTCATAACATGGCGAACCACTTTGAACAATTCAGCATGTCTTCCAAAGAGTTAATAAAAAGTTGCGCTCGGATAGTTGCAAGACCATGCCACAAAATTTTTAGCTCATCGGATTTTGGGACACAACAAACAAAATACAATGACAATTTGGTGACATGCCTGTGCTTCAAAAACACCTTTGTTCCTGCGTAATCATAACGTCTGGGGCCCATCCAGCGGTATTTCTCACTCTCTGTAATCACATCTCCATAGAACCCATACCTAACAGTATCAGGCATAAGAATTTAGAAGAGAAAAATACTTAAAACTAACTGTTAATTAAGCATAGACAGGAAGTAGGGACTAGAATTCAAATATAAAGTAGCAGAAGTTATCATAAGATACAAACAGATTTCATAATGATATGAGGAATATGATTAAACATGGTTTCACATACTAAAATAAAATTTTGATGAAAAAGAATATGAATATAACTGAAGTCAAAATCTGGGAATTTGTATATGGTAATAATATGTTTTTAAGTAAAACAAGTAGAGGCAAACAGAGAGAGAAGTGGCTGCCACATGGATGTGCCCATGAAACTTGTACCATTGAATAAGGACATGTCAAGTAAATTAAAGTGGCCATGTTGACCACATGCAATGCGCAGCATGATAACAAAAAGAATTCATGAAGGACAAGAGATATCTTAACCAAGGGATGTATATTATAGGGACCCCTAGTTTCTCTAGGAAGGAGATTAAGAGAAAGTTTGACCTGACTCAGCCAAAAATTAAGAGCCAGTGTAGAAGAAACTACCCTGCAATTCTACTTATAAGCAAGAGCAAATAAAGCACCTCATAGGACCACTAATAAGTAATATGAGAAACTACCCAGCAAAAGAAGCTGCATAGCGAACACAAGGTTCAACTTTTGAAGTAGATGTTGTTCTCCACCTTACAACTTGAGCAATATCAAGGCACACACTTTTACCCAGGACAATGTGCAATGCAGATGTTATAGGATCTCGAGCTCCAGTGGTACTGCAAAAGAAAAAGTGAGCAGACCATGTTAAATTCATTCAAGTCTGTTAATTCTTCATCTGCTTTCTGGGCCCCAAATTCAGGTCTACGTTTATCTAAATATCAACAAATATCTATTAGCTCTTGTTTCTGCAAGATATTCTTGGATATGTCCTTTTCCAGAATTTTGATAATTTAATAACTTCTAATAGTTCCTTTGACAAATATTGAATGACCTTCAGGGCATGCTGTAGGATTTTTAATTTGACTTTTAATTTCAACCAATTTCCAGTATTAAACACATGGTATACAGTTTAATGTAAGAGTATTAGTGCAAGAACATACCACATCACAATCGCATCTGTTGAACCTGCAGGAATGATTCCAAATCTAAACAACTCATTCTGGAGGGGAAACTCTGTATCTTGGTCTGCTGGGTTTTCAGAACAGGAAAATAAAGCCATTATCACATGGCTGAAAGCAGAAAAAACTCACTATAGAAAAGAATACCCCTGGGTTGAGAGCAACAATTGCAAAATAAATAGCATGCTGTCAGAACATGTAAGAAATGTACTTTGTAAAATGTGAGTAAGACTAACCTGTGCTGCAAGAACCAACCTCATTTCCTGTAATTTCATATTCATCCAAGGGATTTGTCAGTTAAAAGCCTGTTAAAACTACGAATCAAATCCAAAGCTTCACAGGGATGGAAATACAGTTATTATGGTACATACTAAAATTTGTGGTCTCCATTCCATTATGCATTGGACTTGATAGAAAAGATTCATCTTCAACTGCAGTAGTAGTTGAAGTTTCAATTGGATCATGAAGAACAAAACTTCCATTGCACTCAAGAGAATGAGCAAAGTCTGAAGGAGCTGGTGGATATGATGCCTTATGCCTTGATTTAAGAAACCCATTAAGAATTTCATTGAAAAAGCCATCCCCTCCCTAAAGGGAAAAAAAAAAAGAGAGAGTAAAGAAATAATCACTTGGTTAAGAGAAGAAGGGGGGAGGGGATGGCTTCCTTGCACTAAATATATGAACAATTATTCTGAAACTTGTGACCCTTACCATTAGTGCGCACAAAAACAGGCATGTGAAAAGTCTATGGACATAAGATTGTTTGCCTGATTTACGCATTACATGTCAATGAACCAGAAACTAAACTTATACACAGAGAGAAAGAAGTAACCATAAGGAACTTACAACAGTGACAACTCCATCATATGAATAAAGCTCCTTATTTGACGTAGACACCATCACATCAAATGCATGTCCTGCCCTCTGTGTCATAATCACCTGATGGAAGAATATAAGAAGAATCAATATAGGACCTTCAATAACATGCATTACAATTGCAACAATTTAATACAGAGAATATTTACATCCATTAAGAATCTACAAAAATTGAAATNATTAAGAGTCTACAAAAATTGAAATTATGTTATACTACGGTTAGAATAACTACTCAAAATCTAAAAGTTAAGATGGAAATAAATTTCATGAGTCCCACAAAAATTATGCCTCAGACTGTAGGAAATGGAAGTCCTGAAGAGTGTATTACAGTATGAAAGCTTTATTGCTATGCAGCATTATGTTCAAAGCCTGTGAACTTAAATTTCTGTTTGTCCTGATATTAGATGAGTCTGCATGTCAAGGGTAGTGTAAGTAGATTAAGCCTTTGGAATTGATGGTAAGTTACAAAAATGATTTACAACAATTATCCAACAAGGTATGACAAACAATTTTACATAATAGACATTATATAAACTTCTAGGTAATAGATTAGGAAAAGTTTAGGTATCTGAAGACAAGGAAGTCACTTTAGTTGCTGGACATAGCCCTATAGAAGAGAAAATTGAGAACCACTCCTGCCTACTAGAATGAATTAGGTCCATCCAAATGAACACAAAAGTTGCAATCAATGGCGGTTCCATCATTTGTCTTTCAGATTGTAACCATATGTAGCTTGAACAATAATCATTAGTAACAAAAATAGGATTATAATTAAGTGGCTGACACATTTTACTGTTGTGGAATGTTGACTAAGAAATTCAACCAAATTTAGACTCGTCAAAACCCACAAATAGAAATGATAAATTTCACAAACTTGCAAACTAAACTTCATCCACAATTAACACACTTATCCTAAGGCCTTCTATAGAAACAAACCAATAGAGAACCTCTCCACACTGAACTTAACTAAGGTTAAGATTTTTGAAAGTTCAGACATATTCTTTAAGAATTCACATAGAGAGGAACATGATGTCTCTTAGAAAAAGAGCTCCATTAGAACAAAGAAACACATGCAAAGACGTACATGAACCAAGCCAGTGCAGTAACATTACACTATAGACACATATGAAAAGGTTTTAAAGATATCATCCGCAATAAAATAACAGAATTGGGTGCCTACATATTATAACAGGAGATGTAATACTCAAAAAAAAAAAGTTTATACAGTAAGGTTTACCTTTGTTTTCACTTTGGCACGCGAGAAAACAGGAGCCACAGTTTCCCAAACTTTATAGCCATGACCTTTCCCACTTTTTGGATGAACAAAAACCTAGTCAAGATGAAAAAAATTCTGGAAAAAAAGTTTTACCACTTTACGTTTAATTTGATCAAACAATCGAAGGACATGTAGACCAGTGAAAAAAGAAACAATGCTTTGCCGTTTACAAAACATACCAGAAGATTCTTCGGTCTCCCTATTTGCAGAGCAAGAGAAGAATTAATTCGATTCACCCACATCTGACATGTTTGTAGATTGTCAATGCCAAATGTAAACACAGACAGGACCCAAAGACAAGACAGGGTCTTTGACCTATGGAAACCATGCACCGTGAAGCGATACATCTGCACCAATTAGAAACATGTGCTGCCGCATTATATTTCTATATGGACTAATAAAAGCATCAAAAGGAAAAATGGAGGAAATGGACAAACCTCAGAGTTGTGACCCAAAAGATATCTTCCAGGATTTGGAAGATTTGATCCATGAATAATACCATAGTTTATAAATTCAACAGCATATAAATCAGAGAACTTGATGTTGGTAGAAACCTTTGACACATGTTTGATGCCTAAACAAGTTGATTCTTCCTGCCCCTCAATAAGAAAGAAAATTCAAAGGTTGGAGTTGAGCTATATGATTAGTAACAGCAGTTTGTGTTTAAACAATCAAAAAAGCTATGAATTCAAATGCCATCGACTCTCTAATATCATATAACAAAACAACCACAAAAATAAGCATTGAACCACAATAAAATGACCAATGATTATATCTGTCCCAAAATCAAAAACTACTCAGAAACTCGAATACAGATTCATTTTTGTAATTTTATCAACTTGTCCATATAAAAGATTACACAGGCATGTAGCAATTTTACAAGACTACAACTTTCCAACTTTGAATAAAGATTTTTTCTTTTTATAAAGAAAAAATCCAATTGTTTTTCACTAGCAAAAAAGCGTGAACTTCAGTTCTATATGGTAGTACTAAAACCTTGAGCTCTTAATTCGAGGAAAAAAAAATTCCTCTGAAGTCCTTCCATAATCAGAATTCAGAATTCTTACATCCAAAACCTATGCAAAATCAACTTAGATGTATCAAAACCAGGCTACTAAGAAAAAAAAAAAATTAAAAAAAATAACTAACCTTTGAAAAAATTAAAAAAAATAACTAACCTTTGTTATTTCATGTCTCAGATTGAAATCTGAAAGGCCAAAAAAATATTTTTTGACCCCATATGCTAATCAACAAATTAGCGATCTAATGGCGACGACCTATTCAAGAACTACATTATCACTCATAGAGAACAAGACCATCACCAGCACAAATAATAATTTTTTCTCAAAAAACATTCTAGAGATTTATGGACCAATATATCAAAACTTAGGCAGAAACTGTCATAATAAAAAATAATAATAATAATAATCAGAAAACAGAAACAAAATGGCAGAAAATTAAAATAAAACATAAAAAAAAAAAAAAAAATCATCAAATAAAAATATAAAAAAGATTGCCAATCTACCTAGACAAACTATGAAAAGAAATGATAGTAAAGATTAAAAAAATAAATAAATAAACTTACTTTGGGAAATGGTTCAACGCATTTCCAAGACAACCCGTCAGAATTACAGGTGAGAATGACTTCCCCAACCTGATCCAAGAAAAGGGTGGAGCTCAGAGGCGTTGCTTCGCCATCCAACCGTGAATGAGGTTGGGAATTCTCTCCTAAAATACAATCATCTCCGTCTCGTTCCATTCAATGTGATAATATGAAATTATATGTAATTATACGCTTCAATTCAACAGCAAAGGCTGCCAAGAACATTCTCAGACGAATTTCAACCAAACAAAAATAAAAAAATTTCAGTCAGAATTGAATTATCCGGTAATGGGTTTTTAGATTTGGCAAATACCCATTAGAGAAGATGCGTCAAAGTCGTTTATTCTTCGTTTCAGTCGTGACTCAATGAGATGAAGTGCTATTACCACGCTTCGGGTCGGTTTGTCAGAAAGCTACTCGTTTCGTTTGCCCCGATTCGTCAACCCAATTCCCAAACTTGTTTACCAATCCGGTTCCAACGTCCGTGCGGCATCATACCCTTTACCTTTTACTATTGTCGTTCTTTGTCCATGTGATTGTGACCGTTAACTAAAACTTTGTCGTTCTAAACTAAAAATGGTTATTTCACCCAAAAAAAAAAAAAAAAATGGTTCATCATCATTTTGTATTTTGTTCAAGTTCAAAAGAAACGTTATTACCCAAAATAAAAATAAAAATAAAGTTCAAAAGAAACATTTCGACTTTTGCTCCACTCGACAGGTCGCATCCTTTAAATTTTTATTTTTATTGTTATTTATAAATATTTTTTATTTTATTTAAAAAAAAATCATTATGTATTACAATGACACCTATAATTATTAATTAAAAACCTTTTTTTTAATAAAAGAAAAAAAACGAACAATATTTTGTTGCAAGTGAACAATTATTAAAGAAAGCCTTATGATTATGATTATTCTGGTTGGAACATTATTCGTAAAAGTTTCCTAATTTGACATGCATTAAAATATTATATAGATTTAAAAATTAATTATAACTCTCGTTCTTTTTTTTTTCAAGTTTTGGGTTCAATTATAACTCAATTGAATAAGAAAATCCATCAAATTATTATGTATTAAGGATCAAGAATAAAAAAAAAAATTAGATAGTTGTTTCAATTTATTACATTATTATTATCCAATCATATCTAATATAGTTATTTAGTTCAATCGCTTCGTCTTATATTTCGTAAGGGAATTTAAGAAATAACTGTCTATTTTGCTGTTTTTGTAATCAATTTCTATTATTATTTTTTCCAATTTCTTCACACGAAAAAGAAAACAATAAAAAAGGAAGAAGAGAATGATAAAGGCTATCCTTATACTTTATGCACAGTGATTGGATAGAATACAAATTAGTTCAAAAAGAAATTAAATTGGGAATTAGATTCTTAATATACTTATTAGGTTTGTAAGCCACTCTTTTGTTTATAGATTCCCAAACTAATACAACAATGGATATGTTGTGGGCATTTTTGCCCATTAATTGGGCCCAATAGCTAGCAATTATAGGTAATAAATTGCATACCCAACAATGTGATGGGCCACCTAAGCCCAGAAGACATCCAAAGCTCATGAATTTGGGTAGAGACACTTGTCTCCTATCTGGGACATCAGGCCTTTAGTAAATTAAATTCAGATCCTCCATGTGTAAGTTATGAAGTATTGAATAAAAGGGGCAAAAGGGGGAATTAAATTTGGAGCTGCACGCAGCCCTAGAAGTCACCAACTCCCACCAAAACCGCCACCCTCTCCCTCTCCTTTCTCCCAAAAAATCCGGCTGCTTTTTGGCTCTCCCTTTTTCTCTAACTATTCTCCAATTTTTCTCCCCCTTTTCCCCCAACTTTGATTCCCTTTTTTTTATGCCATTTTTAGTCATTTATGCTCTAAATCTAAGGATGATGACTGACTTAAGCATCGGAGGGGAAACGCCGGCCACCACACCGGCGTCCCTCTAACCGGTTTGGCTCCGTTTTTGCAGGAACCCGAGAAGCCCGGTCTGAGACGAAAAATCGCCATAACATATTGGCGCCGTCTGTGGGAAACGTTTGTTTCTATCTCTTATTTCTCATGTTTGTGGTTGTTTTTCACTTCTAAAATCATTGCATTTTTGTCTCGGTGAACCGGTGTTCCCACCTTTTGTGTTTCTTTTTCTTGTATCTTTCAAGGGTGGTTAGTTTTATTAAGTCTTGCTGCTAGTTTCCCGGTGTTCCCACCGTTTGTATTTCCTTTTTCTTGCATCTTTGCAACCCACGGGTTTTTCAAGAGTGGTTAGTTTTATTATGTTTTGCTAGCTTCTCGAGTTTTGTTAGTTCTTAAGCTTGCCTTTTCAGCTTTCTTGTTTAGGGTTCATAGTTGTTTTGCTCTAGCTCTCGGTTATTCATAGGTCCAGTTCTCGATTTGTCTTGATGTTCCAGCCCCTTTTTGGGTGATCTTTGTGTTGTGTGCTTCTGAAAGTTAAAGTGTTGGTCCCTAAAAAAAAAAAAAAAAAAAAAGGCCAGCAGAAAAGAAAGAGAAACAAAAGAAATCTTTTAAAAAAAAAAAAAAAAAACATATACAGATACACACATATTTCACCCTAGCACCTGGGCAGAACCTAACTAAACCGCAGCAGAACCTAACCGAAGCTGAGGCGAACTGACCGAAGCTGAGGTGGACCGAACTGAAGCTAAGGTGAACTGAACCGAAGCTAAGGTGGACCGAACGGAAGCCGAGGTGGACCGAATTGAACTGAACCAAAGCTACGGTGGACCGAACGGAAGCTGAGGTGGACCGAACAGAAACTGAGGTGGACCGAACCGAAGCTAAGGTGGACCGAACGGAAGCTGAGGTGGACCGAATTGAACTGAACCGAAGCTACGGTGGACCGAACGGAAGCTGAGGTGGACCGAACTGAAGCTAAGGTGGACCGAACCGAAGCTGAGGTGAACCTAGCTGAAGCTGAGGTGGACCAAACTGAAGCTGAGATGGACTAAGCTAAAGCTGAACCTAGCTGAAGCTGAGGTGGACTGAACCGAAGCTGAGGTGGTCGAAGCTAAATCTGAACCTGACTGAAGCTGAGCCCGAACCTAGTTGAGATTGAACCTGAAGCCGGAGTGAACTGAACTGAAACTCAACACGATTACCCCACCAGAGCGGAGAGCTTAACCGAACCAAAACTACTCCTGAAGCGAGATGACAGACACCCACCCGGAACAGTAGGCCACGTTAGATGGAGCTGAACCGTCTAACAGAGAAGCCAGGGGCAAGCAGCCCATGAGAACTAGCTCCTTCCCGAACCGGGGGACGTCAATACCGGCAGCTGAACCAAGCATCATGCCCTCCCAACTGCTGCCTCCAGCTCGAAGGCGAAGTGAGAGACGCGTTGCCCCACGCTCGGAGCGAACCCGGATATCCGACTTGGAAAACCGGATGGAACAAGTCATTGGCCTCCTGGAAATCCAGCAGCGGACTAACCGTGAGCCGTTCTCACGAACGATGATAAGCCCAGCTCCAGTGGACTCTCCACGAGACCGCGTTATCCTGCGAACTCCTGGAGATGGGGGAACTCCGGGAGAGGAGTTGGGAACCACGGCTAGAGGATCATGGCAAGGGAGGCCAGCGCGATCGAGACCGAACCTGAGACCCCCCCTGGGCTAAGCACGGAGGAACCCAAGGAGGAACCACCCCTCGCCTGCCCGCCAGCTGCCAGTCGAGGAGCGAAATAGCCTGCGGACTAGATCAGTGAGCGACGCCTTCTTCTCTCCTAATGAGGGCCTGGACCTCAGTAACATAAGGGCTTCCCTCGAAGCCAGAAGGCGAGCGCGAGAGGAGCAAGAGAGAGCGGAGTCCCGGGATGAGCGCAGGAGGCGAGCCGAAGAGGAGGAAGAGAGAAGGCTCATCCGGGCAGAAGAAAGGCAGAAAATCCGGGCAGAAGAAAGGAGGAAAATCCTAGCTGAAGAGAAATTGAGGCTAGAAGCCGAAGAGAGACAGAGGCGCGAACTCGAAAGAAGGAGAATGGAAGCCGAGGAGGCACAAAGGATTGAGGTGGAGCAGAGAAGACTCGAAGATGAGGTTTACATGAAATTTCGCAGCGACCAGCAGCACCTGATCCATCGCCCACATCCCTACGCCTATGCACCCGGACCAGGACAAGAAACCTCGCCATTCGGTATAGGGATACGCCGAGCTGGGCTCCCTAAGGATTTCAAAATGCCGAGTGTGGGAAGGTATGAGGGCAAAGGAGACCCGGCGGAGCACCTCGGAGCCTATAAAGTATGGATGGAATTTGAGGCTGCCGAAGATGCCATCAAGTGCCGCGCTTTCCCTTTAACCCTGGGAGGAGCGGCACGGACGTGGTTCACCGGCTTACGCCCTGGCTCGATTAATTCTTTCAGCCAGCTGGAGAGCGCCTTCATGGCGCAATTTATAGGAGCTAGGCCAGTAAAGAAGCAGCCCTCTCACTTGTCGTCAGTTATGCAAGGAGAAAATGAGTCTTTGAAGGCATATGTCCAAAGATTTTCGGATGTGATGATACAAATCGAGGGCTGCACGGATGATCGGGCGATGCAAGCTATGCAGGATGGAGTCCGCGATGAGGACTTCATCAGGACGATAGCTAAGAACCCGCCTCGAACATTTTCGGAGATGTTGGCTGAAGCCTACAAACACATCTCCGCTGAAGAAATTATTCAATGCAAGAGAAACCTGAACCGAAGCGGAGGAAGTGGGAGACCTGAAGTGAGAAAAAATCAGAGGAGTAACCCGCCTCGCAACAATAAGAGAAGTTACGAAGAGGTGAGCCTGGCACCACGGCCACCCAAGAGCAAGTTTGAGAGGTTTACCCCCCTCAACACAACTCGCTCGGAGGTGCTAATGCAAATCGAAGGAAACAACCTGCTGAAGAAACCCTTCCCAATGAGGACCCCATTCAAATTCAGGAATAAAAACAAGTACTGCAGATACCACAGGGACTATGGGCACACTACGGAGGAGTGCACGGAGCTGAGGGACGAAATTGAAGCCCTCATCCAAAGAGGGCAGCTGAAGGAGTTCTTGGCGAAAGCTGCAGGGCCTAACGCTCAACTTCCCCCAAGACGGGAAGACGTTGGAAGGAGAGAAGCACCGTCACCTCCGCTGCACCCAGATAATATACTCGGGAGTGTGAGGACGATCATGGGTGGACCAGGAGTCGAGGGTGAATCCAACCGGTCGCGTAAGGCGTACGCGAGAGGCGCCAAGTGCCTAGACACGCATCATGAGGTGAACTGCACCTTCAGACCAACGAAGGCAACCCGCAGGGAGAGCTTCTCTTTAACGTTCACAGACGAAGAAGCTGCAAGAGTACAGCACCCACATGATGACGCTATTGTGGTAACAGCCCAGGTTGCCAATCACCGAGTGTACCGGATGTTACTTGACAACGGAAGTTCTGCTAATATTCTGTACACACCTGCCTTCGACGCAATGGGACTGAAGAGAGACGTCCTCAAACCTATGCGCACGCCTCTGATGGGTTTCACTGGAGAAACGATCCTCCCCGAAGGTTCCGTTGAGCTGCCTCTCACTGTGGGGGAAATCCCAAACAGGTCTACTGTCCTAATAAATTTCTTGGTGGTAAAGTCGGCGTCATCATATAACTCCATTTTGGGAAAACCCGCCCTCAATGCTTTGAGAGCAGCAACCTCAACCTACCACCTAATGATGAAGTTCTCGGCAGTGCTAGGGGATCAGTACGAATCCCGGCAGTGCTATGCCACGGCTCTTAGAGAAAAGGTCACCCACACCGAGGCGCTACCCATTTTCTCCACCTCCGGGCAGAATCGCCCCGAGCTGTGTCATGAAAGCCTCAACTACCTGATCCGCCCTGAACCCTCCGAGCAGGAGTGCCTTGAGCCAGCGCCGACCCCCGAACAGAAACGTTCCGGGCCAACTCGGAACCTGACACCACGAGAAGAACCGAAGAGACGTGGACCGCCCTCCGAACAAGAATGTTCTGAGCCACTTCTCAAAGCATTCACTTCACCAACGACACCCGAAGCTGACAGAGAGAACATCTCACAGGCA
The DNA here is from genome assembly GCA_003254975.1 of Ochetophila trinervis. Taxonomy (NCBI): domain Eukaryota; kingdom Viridiplantae; phylum Streptophyta; class Magnoliopsida; order Rosales; family Rhamnaceae; genus Ochetophila; species Ochetophila trinervis. Next base: position 43,387 of record QANX01004097.1, read on the forward strand.
ACTGAGGCAGATCCAAAGGCGATAACTGAAGATTTGTTAATGACGGAGATCCAGACGACCGAGGGAGAACTTTCTGAGGAGAAGCTGGGTGATAGGAGGCGAGAGCTGTTCAGAGGAGAGCCGGTGGAGGAGCTCGCCAATATCCAGATAGACCCAAACAATCCGGAGAGAACTACGAGAGTCGGTACAATGCTTTCCCCCGAACTGAAGGAGGAACTGTCAGATTTTTTAAGGACCAATTCCGATGTGTTTGCATGGTCCCACGAAGATATGCCAGGAATAGATGCGGAGGTCATGGTGCACAGGCTAAACGTGGACCCTAACTTCAGGCCAGTGAAGCAGAAGAGAAGAGCCTTTAACCCTGAGAGATATGAAGCGATCAAGACTGAAGTGGACAAGCTCCTGAAGGCGGGGTTCATCAGAGAAGTAACGTACCCCACCTGGCTGGCCAATGTGGTGTTGGTGAAGAAGAGCAATGGAGACTGGCGGGTGTGTGTAGACTTCACGGACCTGAACAAAGCATGCCCCAAGGACAGCTTCCCGCTACCCAAGATTGACCAGCTGATAGATTCCACGGCGGGTAGTGAGCTATATAGCTTCTGTGACGCTTTCTCTGGGTACAACCAGATCGGAATGCACTTTGACGATCAGGAAAAGACCGCCTTCATCACCAACCTCGGGCTATACTGCTATAAGGTGATGCCTTTCGGACTCAAGAATGCTGGAGCCACCTACCAGAGGCTGGTTAACAAAATGTTCGCTGACCAGATTGGAAAGACAATGGAGGTGTACGTGGATGACATGCTAGTAAAGAGTAGCAAGGCGAGCAAGCACCTGCATCACCTAAGCGAAATGTTCGATGTCTTGAGGAAACATAAGATGATGCTCAACCCCGCTAAATGTGCTTTTGGAGTATCCTCTGGGAAATTCTTAGGTTTCATGGTGAACCAACGTGGAATCGAAGCCAACCCGGATAAAATAAAGGCAATTATGGAGATGGCGTCACCCCGGAAGGTAAAGGAGGTTCAAAGACTCACTGGAAAGGTGGCAGCTCTTAACCGGTTTGTCTCAAGGGCCACAGACAAATGCGTACCATTTTTCAAGATCCTTAGAGGAGCTAAGGACTTCGAGTGGACGGAGGAGTGTGAGGAGGCTTTCTCCCAACTCAAGAAATACCTGAGCACTTCGCCACTGCTCTCCAAGCCGATTTGTGGAGAGACGTTGCTCCTCTACTTGGCTGTGTCGGAGACAGCAGTGAGTTCAGCCCTCATACGAGAAGAAGGAACAGCTCAGCTGCCGATCTACTATGTTAGCAAGGCCATGGTACAAGCAGAGACTAGGTACCCTAGCATAGAGAAGCTAGCCCTAGCCTTGGTTATGTCCTCAAGGAAGCTGAAACCATATTTTCAGGCGCATTCGATCACTGTGCCCACTAACTACCCCCTCAAGCAGGTGCTGCAGAAGCCAGAGACGTCCGGGAGATTGATCAAGTGGTCCATAGAGCTGGGACAGTACGAAATATTGTATAAGCCCCGTACGGCGATAAAAGCTCAGGCAGTGACCGACTTCATCGCCGAGTTCACCACCTCAGAAGAAGGAGAAATCACTGCCCCAAGTGACCACGGAGAGGCAAGCGACACACACCCGCCCCCGTTATGGACCTTGCATACCGATGGGTCATCCAATGAGCACGGGAGCGGGGCAGGGTTCATCCTAACCACTCCAGCTCCAGACCATGTAAAGCTTGAGTATGCACTTAGGCTTGGGTTTAAGGCATCTAACAATGAGGCAGAATACGAGGCACTAATAGCGGGGCTCAAGATGGCGCGGTCACTGGGGGCTAGGAGGGTGCACAGCTACAGTGACTCGCAGTTGGTAGTAAGGCAAGTCAAATCAGAATACCAGGCCAAGGGGGCAAGCATGATCAGCTACCTGAAGGTAGTCAAGGAGTTGTTAAAAGATTTTGAAGAGCACCATATCACGCAAATTCCAAGGGCCGAAAACTCAAACGCCGATTCGCTTGCCAAGCTAGCATCAGCCACCGAGTCGGAGCTGGTGCGCACAATTCCCATTGAAACACTGACGCAGCCCAGCACCACAGGCAAAACGCTGGAGGTGAGCCCAGTGGAGGAGAAGCCGGGATGGAGAGACCCAATGATCAGATTCTTAGCGGATGGCATACTACCCGAGGACAAGCTGGAAGCTCGCAGACTCAGGTACAAAGTGCCACAGTATACCCTCATCAGTGGAATACTGTACAAGAGAGGCTTCTCACTACCCTACTTGAGATGCCTAGGAGAGAAGGAAGCAAACTATGTCCTGAGGGAAGTCCACGAAGGAGTTTGCGGGAACCACTCAGGAGGGAGGTCGCTGGCACATAAAATAGTCTGCCAGGGCTATTATTGGCCGACCATGCAGGAAGACGCGAAGAAGTTCGTGAAGAAATGTGACCCTTGTCAGAGGTTTGCAAAGGTCCAGAAGAAACCGCCAGAGCAGCTCACCTCCATTAGGAGCCCGTGGCCGTTTGCTCAGTCGGGAGTTGACCTCATCGGACCTCTCCCAACAGGACACGGCCAGGCGAAGTTCGCTATAGTTGCAATCGACTACTTCATTAAGTGGGTGGAAGCTGAACCCCTATCAACTATCACTGAAGCTAAAACGTCAAGCTTCATCTGGAAATCCATCATCTGCCGCTTCGGGATACCCCACACTATCGTCACCGACAACGGGAAGCAGTTCGACAACAAAAGTTACAAAGACATGTGCTCAAGTTTGGGGATCAAGGCAGCTTTCTCCTCACCATTCCACCCCCAGGCTAATGGCCAAGTCGAGGCCGCGAACAAGACAATTAAGTTAAATTTGAAAACTAGGTTAGACAAGCACAAGGGGGCTTGGGCAGAAAAGCTCCCTGAAATCTTATGGGCCTACAGGACAACCCCAAGAACAGGAACAAGAGAAACTCCTTTCTCGCTAGCCTTCGGAGCTGAGGCAGTCATTCCAGTCGAGATAGGAATACCGAGCTTCAGAACTGAACACTTCCAGTCTGAAGAGAATGAGGAGCAAATGAGGCTTAACCTGGACCTAATAGAAGAAACAAGGGATCTAGCTCAAGTACGCGCAGCAGCCTATCAGCAACAGTCAGCCAGGTACTACAATTCTAAAGTAAAACAGAGAACTTTTCGGCCCGGTGATCTAGTCCTGAGAAAGGTCACGCTAAACACTAGAAAGCACGGAACGGGAGTTATGGGCCCGACCTGGGAAGGCCCATACCAAGTGAGAAGAGTGATCCGACCAGGAACCTATCAATTGGGGGGAGAAGACGGAAAGATCCTCGCCCACCCATGGAATGCAGAACATCTGAAGATTTATTTTCAGTAGCTTATGTAACTTTTATGTTCGGTTTGTACGACGTGATGTTATTATCAATAAAACGGTATTTTTTTTTTTTTTTAAATGCAAGTGTTTGCTCACAAAATTCAGGCTAGAACTGCCAGGGGGCTGAACCCCCAGAGGCTAGAGGCTCCCCGAGCTGGGCTCGGATCGACCAGGAGCTCAGCTAGAGGCTAAAGGCTCCCCGAGCTGGGCTCGGATCGACCAGGAACTGGCAGCTAAGACAGCCAGGGGGCTGAACCCCCAGAGGCTAGAGGCTTCCCGAGCTGGGCTCGGATCGATCAGGGGCCGCAGGCTAAAACAGCCAGGGACTGAACCCCCAGAGGCTAAAGGCTCCCCGAGCTGGGCTCAGATCGACCAGGAGCTGGCAGCTAAGACAGCCAGGGGGCTGAACCCCCAGAGGCTAGAGGCTCCCCGAGCTGGGTTCGGATCGACCAGGGGCCGCAGGCTAAAACAGCCAGGGACTGAATCCCCAGAGGCTAAAGGCTCCCCGAGCTGGGCTCGGATCGACCAGGAGCTGGCAGCTAAAGCGACCAAGTAGCCAAACTTTTAAAAGTTAAAGGCAAGGATAACAGCGAGACCAGGCGGGCTCAAACGTCACTAACATATATGATAACTCTCCCCAGTTCCTCTACCGACAAACAGGGAAGAGTAGGGGGCTACAGAGGCACTAAGTGTCTAAGTGCTTCACACAAAAAAAAAAAAAAAAAACAATAGGAACGCAAGCATAAGTAAAATACACACCACTATGCACGAAGGATTTTTTCAATTTCAGTGCCGAAAGGGTTACATGGGAGCTAGCTCTGGCATTAACTAGCCAGGAATTGTCTTTAATTACAAGGTAAAAAAAAAAAAAAAAGAGAAACAACTGTAACTTTAACTACAAGGAATAAGCTGGAAAATGGAGACGGAAGCCGCTGACAGTCACGCAATCGGAGGAGAGCCCGAAGTTATAGCAGGGCCAGAGGAAGATGGCTCCGAGGGAGGAACTGATGGACCGGCCGAAGCAGCAGGGACCGAAGCTGGATCCCCAGGCTGATCCAGAAGGCTGAAATCGAGATCAGGAAACTTAGACTTGATAAACGCGACTGCAGAGTCAGCACCCGCATCAAACTGACCCTCGGCTTCATTGTACAGCCTCGTGATCTCATCGTCCTTCAGCTGGAGGTTCCTCTTCGCCTCCTCAAGCTCGGCTTTCAGCCCCTCCGACTCTTTGACCTGCTCCTTAAGCCGGGCAGTGGATGCGATAAGAAGTTGATCTTTTTTCCTTATCTCAGCATCGCTGAGCTTCAACTCAGCTTCCTTCAGCTTAAGGTCGCCTTCCTTCTGGTTGACCTCCAAGTCCTTCTTCGTCATCAGAAGCTCAAGTTCGGCCATGCGCCTTTTAGCCTCCTCCAGCTCCTTTTGAGACTCCCTCAGGTCTAGGACAGCAGTCGCAGATATTTCCTTATGACGGGCGATCTGCTCCTGAAGCTTAAAAACCATGAAGGCCCCCTGCACAGTAAAGAAAAACACGTAGGTGAATAACAGAAGAGGTCAAAGTCCCCAAGGACTTAGAAATACGGATTCTCACCAAGCCGACCAAACGAGAGGCCTCAGCAGGGAGCGACGAGTCGGAGATCCCAGAAAGCCACCTATCCTCAGCTGGGAGGACATCCTTTGACAGAAAGTTCACAAATTCACCTACGCGGCCAGGTGATCTGCTTCTTTCCCCTCGGCTCCCCTCCGGAAAAGAATCCCTCCTACCCTTGGAAGGGCGTGCACTGCTCCTGGAAGCAGGCGTTTGGTCCCCGCTTCCCCTCGGCTGAGGAGAGCTAACGCCTCCCTTAGGGTCCTTAGAGGAGGCGCTCTTGGAGGGCAGAGGGGGTAAGGTCGAACTCTCCACCGCAGCAGCTGGGGCTCGGATAGACTGTCCAGGACTAGCCTTCACCGACTTCGCTGCCCGGCTCCTGTCGGGGTGACCAGGCAGAGCCCGCTTGAACCCAACACCCGACGACATCACTGCGCCAAAAAAGCAATTCGGAAGTTAAACACTTAGATAAACAAAGCAAGCTAAAAGCAAGGTAAAAGTAGCCGAGCGCTACCGCCAGCCAGCCTGGCCTCCTTTAAGAGGATAGTGGAGTCCCTCTCGTACAGCTCAAGGTCCAGGATGTGATTAACCCTAAACCTGCTAGACTCGTCCATGGAGGGGAAGGATGGGCTCCACTTATGATTGTTCCCGCAGAACCTACGGGGAGTTAGGGGCTCACTCCCGTCTTCCCAGTCCCCACCGACGAAGAACCACTCCCGTTGCCAGTTTGAGACCTCAGGAGGTTTCACTAGAAACTTCCTGCGCCGGGGGTAGTAACAGAAGAAGACCAACCTTATTGGCGGCCGACCTAATTTCGAAACACGCCTGTATCTCGGAGGGGGTGGGGTCGATACCGAAATGCTCTTGCCACAGCACGAAATAGCAATAAATCCCCTTCCACGCGTTGGGATTTAGCTGAAGAGGGGCCAGCCGGACCACGTAGAGAAGGTGCCGGACAAAGAGCTGGAGCGGTAGCCTCAGCCCGCATTTGAAGAACCACCGATTCATGGCAATCTCGCCAGAGGGAGGGCAGCTGGGCAACTCGTCGCTCTCGGGCACCCGAAAGATGATGTCATCTGGCACTGAATAATCCAGCTTCAGCTGGTCCAGGTCGGCCTGGGAGAGCCTAGATTCGACCTCATCGTAACTCCACGTTCCCTCGGGGACCCTCACCTCTTCTCCCTCTTGAGAAAACTCAGCCGCGCCGGCTGCTGCCGAGGGCCCGGCCGCCCCGGCTGCAGCCACAGAGGAACCTGCTCGTCCCTCCACCCCGAGGTTAGCACTGGATTCAGAGTTCAAGGGGTCAGAGATGTCCACCATCTGCGAAACGTTGATATCCCTCAGGTGGGAGTATGGTGGCTCGTCAAAAACGTTAGGCCTGAAGGGTTGGGGCACTCGGTCAATGAGGGTTTGGAAACTTAAAGGCTGGCTAAGTAAAGGGCGACTTGAGTTATCACCGCCACCGCTCGGTGAAGGGCGAGACATCTGAAACAGAGAAGCAGCTCGACTGTCAGGACGACCATCCCCTGGACAAGAAGGAGCAGCTCGCCAAGGACTTTAAGGCACGTGAACCGTAAGCCAGCACCTCGACGCCCCCCAAACCTCGCCGCGCTACGCCCAAAAGCACAGGTTTGGTCCCGAGTTTCAGCCTCGGTGCCTTGGCTTCCACCCAAGCCCCGAGTTTCAGCCTCGGTGCCTTGGCCTCCACCCGAGTACCCGAGCTTCATCCTCGGTGCCTTGGCCTCCACCCAGGTCCCGAGTTTCAGCCTCGGTACCTTGGCCTCCACCCAAGCCCCGAGTTTCAGCCTCGGTGCGTTGGCCTCCACCCGAGTACCCGAGTTTCAACCTCGGCTCCTCAGCCTCCACCCGGGTCCCGAGTTTCAGCCTCGGTGCCTTGGCTTCCACCCAAGCCCCGAGTTTTAGCCTTGGTGCCTTGGCTTCCACCCGGGTCCCGAGTTTCAGCCTCGGTGCCTTAGCCTTCACCCAGGTCCCGAGTTTCAGTCTCGGTGCCTTGGCCTCCACCCGAGTACCCGAGTTTCAACCTCGGCTTCTCAGCCTCCACCCAGGTCCCGAGTTTCAGCCTCGGTGCCTTGGCCTCCACCCAGGTCCCGAATTTCAGCCTCGGTACCTTGACCTCCACCCAGGTCCTGAGTCCCAGCCTCGGTTCCTTGACCTCCGCCCAAGTCCGGAGCCTCACCCCCAGTCCCATGTATTTTACCCTCAGTTCTTATCTAGGCCTGAGCCAATACCTGGACACGTAGCCTAAGCCTAAGCGGCGAGCCACGGCGTGGCCCCCTGGTTTCAGACCACGACGACCAAAGTCCTAACCTAGGCCCCCTATTCCCATACAAAGCAGTACACCTAAAAATTCTACCAGCCAGCAACACACAACAGCACGCAACAAAATTGAAGAATAAAGCGATGTAAAAGCCCTAAATGGGGGCGAGGCAGAGAGAGAAGGTGTCCGTACCTTCAGATCGTCGGCGAACCCGAGGGAACGGCAAGGCGTGACAAGGAGGAGTTTCTCTCCTGACCAAAGGCCCGAGCAAAGCTGAGGAAATAGTGAGGGGTCAGTATAGTGAACCAGCGAACAAACAGCCAAAACGGCCAAAGGAGAGTTAGGGAGGATAACTGGGACTTACCGTCGCTCAGTCTGAAGGGAAGGAGGCGCCGTCAACAGAACCGAGCGAGGCAGAAAGGGAACAGCCTGAGTTGTCGGGCAATTTGAGGAGTTGACACACGCGTCTCTCTTCGTCGTGTTGGCAGGGAGAGAACCAGGAAGGGCTCTCGGTTTGAAAGAAGAAAAGAGAAGAAAGAAGGGAAGAAGAAGAAGAAACAAGAAGAAGAGAGAGATCGTGGAGTGTGCGGACGTGACTGGCGTGCAGAAGTGAGGGAAGGCATGCAAGACGTGGGGAGGGCATTAACTGCCCGTCCCATCCCCCGCAGAAAAGGCTGCAGCGTGGGTTTTCAAAAAAAAAAAAAAAAANAAAAAAAAAAAAGAGAGAAAGAAACGGGAAAAAAATCAGTTATCCCGAAATTCAAATGCCAAAGTCTAGGTATTCGCGCCCAACAGGTACATTTCATCCTTGAAATTGATTCAATTTTCAAATTGGATCAATTTGGGGGCTATTGTTGTGGGCATTTTTGCCCATTAATTGGGCCCAATACCTAGCAATTATGGGTAATAAATTGCATACCCAACAATGTGGTGGGCCACCTAAGCCCAGAAGACATCCAAAGCCCATGAATTTGGGTAGAGACACTTGTCTCCCATCTGGGACATCAGGCCTTTAGTAAATTAAATCCAGACCCTCCATGTGTAAGTTATGAGGTATTGAATAAAAGGGGCAAAAGGGGGAATTAAATTTGGAGCTGCACGCAGCCCTAGACGTCACCAACTCCCACCAAAACCGCCGCCCTTTCCCTCTCCTTTCTCCCAAAAAATCCGGCTGCTTTGAGGTTGGTAGATTTGGAGACCACAAAGCCATGCATTCGGGAAAATGGGGATGATTTTGGCCTTTCCATGTAATGATCACACTACCTAATAAAGTACAAGGCACTATTCATTATCTCCCTCACCTCCCAAAAACCGGACAGCCCTCCCACTTGCTCCCATTCCAGATTTTTGGAGTCCATTTTCCAGATTTTTGGCTCTCCCTTTTTCTCTAACTATTCTCCAATTTTTCTCCCCCTTTTCCCCCAACTTTGATTCTCTTTTTTTTTTATGCCATTTTTAGTCATTTATGGTCTAAATCTAAGGATGATGACTGACTTAAGCATCGGAGGGGAAACGCCGGCCACCACACCGGCGTCCCTCTAACCGGTTTGGCTCCGTTTTTGCAGGAACCCGAGAAGCCCGGTCCGAGACGAAAAATCGCCACAACAGGATATATTATATATACCTACATTCATCAAAAAATAAAATAAAATAAAGAAAAATCTTTCGTTCTCGTAGTCCTAATATTTTTTTTTTAGATTGATGTTCTTAGTTTGCATTTATTTGTAATTCCATATGCTTGATGTTTTTGGTTTGCATTTATTTTATATTATAATTTATTTCAGAACCCACAAGATGATATATTGTTGTATTTCAAACTTAGCCAAAAAGGGAGTTTAAAATGAAATTCGCTACTCAAATAAAGAGTATCTATTTTGTTTTAAACTCTCTTTTTGGCTAAGTTGTTTTTCATGAACATACGACAATATCATCTATTGGGTTTTCATCGTCGTTGATGCCCTTCTTGATCTTGCCGGAGTTCAATGTGGTATTATTTCAATTTTCTCATTCTTGACTGTTGTTCTCCAAGGTAAGTGCTCGTTCTTTAATATTTTTATTTTTTAGATTTTAATTCTTGGCAGAACTAAAAAGAATAATAATAATAATAATAAATCTGTCATTTTAATTTCCTACAAAATTGCTCTTATTTTGCATTATTAATTATTACAAAAATAAAACTTCTATTTAATAACAAGAAAACCGATAATTGATCGAGTTTTATCATTACATGGAGCAACTCATCATCAAATACATAAGAATTCTTTATTTTATATTAATTATACATATTTTTTTATGTTATTGATAGGAGCAGGTGTGTGTATATAAATGAGTAATACTGGGGTACTTTTTTATTTAATGCAGCAAATTATCATATATTTAGAAAAAAAAAATATAAAATTCATCGGGATAAATTAGTTTTCCAATAACATTAGTCCGACTCTCATCTTTCTAAAGATGACTTACGAAAATCTATGAATAAATTTGTTTATTTGTTTTATAATTTTTTTTTTTCTGAAATTTATTTGTTTTATAGTTTATGTGATGCAAAAGCAATTTTCCATTTTTTTTTTCCATAAGAATTATGATGCCTCGTGACAATATGACATTCATCTTGATTTCTTTATAATAAATTTTTCATGAGAAAAAAATGAGGGCATAATAGTTGTGTTTTCCTTCCTTTCTCAAAAAAATAAAATTGTGGTGAAATTGAAATATTTCCTTTCTCCAAATGTCCAAAATAAAATAAATAAATTGAAATTCTAGTAAAATTTCATTATATATTACAGTGACACCTTATAAAATGCTTAAAAGTGGTTTTTATTTTTAATTTTTATTTTAAAAAAAAACAATATTGTGCTGCAAGTTAATAATTATAAAGAGCTTAAAGAAAGCTATGATTATAATTATGTATGTTGGTACATAATAAGTAAAAATTTCCTAATTTGACATACAAATAGATGATACAAATTATTAATTGTGATAAATTACATTGTATAATGGAATAATGGATAACTAAGAGTTTGATGAATTTATTTCAGGAAGAATACAGAAACTATTTTAAATGTATAGAGATGAAAATGTTCAGGGTTGCACGGTGAAGACCTTCACATCGTCCATCTCTGAGCTTCTTACAGAGTATTGAAACGTCCATCCATGGCAGGCACCTGCATGCACGCCGTTCTTGTTGATGGCGAATACAGCTCCTACAAAACCAGGAAACTTTCTTGCAATTCTTGATATTGCATCCTTGGCTGCAAGCTTAGGTTCCATCCCCAATCTCATACTCTCCACAACTTGATAACTGAAAATCATATAAAAATGAATTGTAAGATTCAAAACATATACTAAAGAAGTCAACAAAGAGAATCCAGACAAGTTTTCTTTTGCATTACCATGGAAGGAAACGCATCATGATGTCACCATCCCCAGTGGCACCACAAGCACCGACTTCGCTATCAGCATAAGCTGCAGACCCTGCAATGGGTCCATCACCTACCCTGCATTCAAGAAAGCTTGCCTCTGGTGACTTGTAACAAGGACATGAAGTAGTAAATATTTTGCTGATCCTTAATCAATTTTTTTTTGTAGTCACCAGAATAGATAGATGGATGGAAAGCTAATTTTGAGCCCCATATTTCTTTTTAGTGAAGAACCTGATTTAACATGGTCTACTAAAATAATGATAACGGCAAGTAAATTTTTGGCAAATAATGCAAGGAGGTTAACTAAAAAGTTCTACGAATGAGAACGAGTATAACAGTGTTAGTTCGATAGGAAGCCTCAATACAACTTACCTCCCTGGGATCTTAAAGGTAGCTCCATTAGTTGATGTACCAACAGCAATTTGACCCATCTATATAACAAAACAAGGAGTTAATAGAAAATAATATGCTTTAAAAGAAGCCCTGTTATGATCACCAACTTACTTTATCAATAACCGCCATTGATATGGTATCATGGTTGTGGATACCGATATGAGATGGTCTGGATTTGATGCTTCCCATCAGAGTGGCTTTGGTACATGTACTGTCACCAAGGCTCAGAAGGTTCTTTTCATGATAAGGGCCACAACTGCCTAGAGGTACAACGTTTTTCCAAAAATTAGGTTGGCAGTGATTTTCTCTCCATTTAGTCCACTTCTCCAAAGATTCTGAAGAACTAAGGTTAGATGGTCCAGGAAGACCCATTGATATTGCAAAGGCTGATGCTTTCTCTCCAACAAGCAAAGTGTGTTCGGTGTATTGCATCACTAATCTAGCAGCTTTGATGCCATCTTTGACATACCTCATGGCAGCAACAGCTCCAACCTCCATTGTCACCTATGCATTTCCTTACCAAAACAGAAGCAGATTTGTCATTTGGTTGCATGTAAGTTGACATTAGAAAATAGAAAAAAAGAAAAAGCAATTGGAGGAACAAGTGAAAGGTGATTACCCCATCCATAACCATTGCATCAATTGTAGTTTCTCCATTCTCATCTGGACTACCACCAGGCCCAACTGTTTCCATCACAAAGTCATGTCAATGTAATTCTTGTCATCCTATCTATGCATGCTTCAGAATTTTCCATTGTTAAAGTTAAAGAGAAAGTTAAATACTAAACTTTAACATGAAAAGTTAATGCAATTCTCTGGTTACATGACTATTCTGAATTTCTGATTAAGGAGCACTTGGATATATGCAGATGCAGTCACAATTGAGAGTTCTCATTGCTATACTAAGTGACTCTTGAAAAAGCCTTATGCTTGTACGTAATGAGAAAGTGAATCTTCTGACTTTGAGCAAACACAAGACATTAAACATGATAAAAATAGTAAATACATCAAAAAGTAGACAACCAACCAGCTGTTTTGCAATGTTCTCATGTCTAGCATGACTGAGACTGAAACAATTTGCTTCTCTTTTTTTTTTGGTAAAAAACAATTTGCTTCTCTTGAATGCAAATGTACAGAGAATAAACACTATCAAGGATATAAATAATTAAAGCCAAAGTTGGTTTTTTTTTTAATGATAAAAATGCAAAAATAACTGGGAATTACAGATACACATTAAGAAAAGGAAGATACCCAAATATCAAATCCTGTAAATTTGATTCACAGTTACAGAATTCAAGGACCCACCTGTACCATCGCACATGAGTTCCTCGCAAGCCGAACAACCTTCGACGACAGCATCCACAGCAGAAAACCCACTATCAACAGCCCTCCAAGCAGCTCTAACAGCCTCTACAAATGGCCATGTGCTCACTACCAATGGGTACTGCCCTGAATTCACAACCTCATGTCCTAAAACCTGATACCCATTAACAAATCCAAATTTTCTATCAATGAATAACTTCAGATCATGTATTTCAACGAAAAATGAATTAGAAAGAAAAAAAAAATGTTTGGTTGCTGAGAAAATGCAATTGTGCACGAACAAAAGTTATTTAAATTGGTCATTCTGTCAGCTTTTGTAGGCTCTCCATTATTTCAAATCCCCAAACCTCAGAGAGATGGGTGTTTGGATTAGGTGAAAAGGGTGAACATTGGGTTTACCAGAAACAACAAAAAACTTCTTCCGTTTTCCTCATTTTTCTCAGCAACCAAAGATTTGGGCAAGTGCAAACAATAAGGGAAAAGTGATTATTTTCAATGTTTATTACCGAGAAGGGAAATATTGTAAGGATTAAAATTTTTGTGGAAAGCAGAGTTATAGCATCCATGGAAAAAGCCTCGAGGCTTGAGGAGCTACCAGTCGCAACTGAGCTGCTCTGTCCGAGTTGGGAATGGCTTTGACATGTTAGTAAATGGTAGTGGTAGACAAGGATAGACATGGGTCGGGAAGGAGAACTGGCCTGTAACCACAATCATGAAGTCCAAACCCGTAGCCCAACGGTCAAGTAGGGCCTCAAATGCATGGACATAATAGATTTAGGACCTGTGTATAGTTTATAATACAGCTAAAAATTTTAACAGTAAATTTTTTTATAGTAAAACTTTTTAAAAATTTTTTTTTATAAAAAAGCATGGTTGCCATTTTAGAAAATATTTTCAATTTTTAATAAAGTGTTTGGTTAACTTAAGATAAAAGTATTTTTAACTCCTAATTTATTATACATAAACTATTTAACTAACATTTTTTTTATTTTGCAATAAAATATATTTTGACATGTAAATATACTTATTTTAAATCATACAAGATATATTAAAATTAATATAAAAAATTAAAATATTTAAAGATCAATATTATAAAAAGTACAAAGTAATAAAGATAAACAACCAATATAATAGTAATATCTGATAACACATATATGAGCCTTCAAAAAAATTTTAAATTGTACAAACTAATATCAAATTTCATCAAAAAATAAAAATATTTATAATATAACCTCGCATTGAATATAATAAAAAATTTAATAATAGTAAAAATAAAATTAATATTAAAAAATAAACATTTAATGTTCTATGTAAAAATTAAAATAATAAATAATAAGCTTTTAAAGTTCTGTTCGAGTTGTGAATGTCTTTAACATGTGTTTTTTTTTTTTTTTTGGTTAAATGTCTTTAACATGTGTTGGTAAATGGTAGTGGTAGACAAGGATAGACACGGGTCGAGGCGGGTGCGGTATGGACAATGGGCTTGTAACCACAATCTTGAAGTTCAACCCCGTAGTTCAACAGTCAAGCAGGGCCTCGAAAACATGCACTTAAATTAGATTAAAAATATCTATTTAATTTAAAATTGGATGGATTTTAAAATAATTTTAAAGTTTAAACATAATCAATT